>JAJGRW010000467.1:180564-288345 GCA_025461045.1 Carex parvula
TTCTGTATGGCTCAAATCAAAAGTATATCTACCTTCCTATAATACAAGCATTCAATCACATTGGTGTTAAAATGAAGCTAGTGTGTGTGTGCTTGCTTGGTAGTTCAATAGCTAGTAGCAACACAAGTGTTATGTCAAATGAACAAGAAATAGTTTTTCGATGTATTTGTTAATTTGGACATACCTCATTACTTTTCTCAAGTATTGTCTCCTGGAAACTTCGTATGGTGTTAAGCCTCGATTGTTTTGGATTGTTTCTGCAACGTGATTCATCCTGTTTTGCCAAATAACTCTCATTGTATGTCTGTGTCCCTTCATTGCTGCAATGTGCAATGGTGTATTTCCTTCATAATCCATTGCATAATTCATTCTTACTTCCATATCCCCCTCCATTTATTTATATAAAAAATATAGTAGTTACCCTCAGCGGCAGCAATGTGTAAAAGATTTCTTCCATGAGGATCCACAACTTTGCATAATCAGGGTAATATTGCACCAAATATTCTACCAGCCTCCAGTTACCATTGCGTGCGGCTAAATGAACTGGAAACATTCCACATGTGAATTGGGTGCACGCAAGATTAGGGTCAACTTCTAACATGTTCTCTACTATGAAATTATTTTCATTTGTTTCTTCTAGCGCATTCTTGACAACGGCATGATCGATTCGAATGAGCATCTGGAATACCTCATCGTTTCCAATTTTGGCAGCAATGTGTAGTGGTGTCTAACATCTTGTTTCGCGCTTTCAACAAGGACTTATCACTTTGAAAAACCTTCAAAGCAAGCTCGTTGTGACACTTAGAAACAAGTAGGTGAAGAACAGCGTCTCCAAAACCCGTTGCACTTTGGAGCTCAGATTGGACAGTCTGGTGTTCTGTCTTTATTTGTTGGGGAGCAGAATGAGTGGCTTCTGTTGTTACCTGATTAGACAATGTAACTAAAATTTTAGTAAAGCATCAAAATTAAACATATTTGAGATGTATCATCTTTTTAGATTGAGAAGATAAGATAGAGCAATTCGAATCCTCTGAGCTATCTCAACTTTTACATGTTTTCTGGAAAATCTCAATCATTCAAATACGTTTTGCACAAATAATACTGCCCCCTGCGCTATCCCCGAATAGGCACCGGGCACCTCGGTCACGCAAAAGTTGAGATATCTCAGAGGATACACACTCTAAAAGAGGTAACTAATTAATGACAAAAATCAGAATCGTAATCGGAATGGACCGAATCGGATCCGAAACTCGGATTTTTGACTGTTTTGTACTAAAATAATAAAAAAATGGGTAAGAAATTATTTTTAAAAAAATTATGTTAAGAGAAAAAAGTTAACATGAGACATTAAAGCTGAAATTTTTTTTATATGTTCAATAAGTTAAAATTAATGTCAAATAAATAGGGGTTAAACGGATTCGGTAGGACTTCAAACTGGGTTCGGATAATTTCGCAGATGGGATCCGGATATTTATTAAGTACAAAGGAAAGATACGGATTCAAATTCGGTCATGGCTGGAAAACAGAGTGGATATCCAGACTATCCGAATTCAATTTTCGCGAATCTACACTCTCTCTCTCTCCGCTCGCTCCCACTCTTCAACAGGTCCAGCATCTGAGTACTTATATACTGCTATCTCCATACTTACTTTGCTTGTGGGACTAAGCTTCCGAATATCTCGGACTAAGCTATTTGCGCTCTCTCCGAGGCTTGAATTAATTTCTTTCATTCGCAGGTGGGGCCCATCCGGATATCCCCTATTTATTTTCCTTTTGAGTACAGAGTAGACATTAATTTGCCTTGTGGGGCCTATGCTAAATTAACTCATATTTTTTTCAAAATAGAGATAGTCATTTGTAATTTTAAATAGATGAATAGTAATTTTTTCAACTCAGAATGGAGTAATCTGACCCTTCCTTCCCTTCCCGTTCCTTTCCTCTACCCTAGGGTCTTTTGGAGTACACTCTAACGGAGCAATCTTCGAGACCTTTTAGTCCATCTCTTTTCTCCCACAAAGACTGACGTTTGAAGCAACTCAGAAATAATTAATTTGAATATAATATATATTTTATTTAGGCAGGACTAAGGAGGCACTCAATGAAATTCTTCAACAACAGACTGACAGAGTAATCTAAGGAGATCATATTTAAATATTAACAAGTGACAAACTGCTATTTGAAAGGGGAGGTAACACAATTTGCTAGAAAAAAGTTTTTTGGTACCCAAAGATCAAGAATTCGATTCCTCCTTGCAACTTCGCAGCTTCTGCGAAGGTTTTAAAAAAAAAAAAGACAAACTGCTATTTGAAGAAGGATTATTGCTAGATAGTGATGATATACCATTGGATAGGAAAGTGCATTCAGTTGTCGAAGCCTGTTTAGAATTGATGTCTCTGCCAAATCTACTTCTTCTGTCAAAACCTAAATTTTACCAAAGATACATATATTAATATTTATATTTAAAAAAAGAGTATTATCTGGTACAAAATGATTAACCAGTCAACAAATTTTAGGCCTAACATCCCTGATTTGAGCTAGAAATTAATCAACACAGTAGAAATAGAACAAATATGGTAATAAGCAAAACCAATCAAAAGGCCAGCACGAGTGACTCAATTGAAAATCGAATAAAGTTCTTGTGTGTGAGTTCCGAGAAAAAGTAGAAACAGTTTTTTTCTTTGCCTTTTAATGGAGAAATAGAACACCTTCATTTAGAAAGAAGAGTATACTTGACAGCACCAGCATGCAATTCTCCATGTATGCTAGCTTCCCCCGTTTAATTAGGTAGATTAATTACAGACACTATATATTATATATATAGAGAGAGAGAGAGAGAGAGAGATAGGCTACCATACTTTGGGAATTAAACAGCCCCTTTTACTTCCCATTTTGATCCCTTAGATCTGCTTTAAAAACCGTGCGGATCAATCCGATCTGATTCAAAAAATGTCGCTGGAATTTCATTTTCGGATCTCCATTAACTGGACTGTCCAGTAACTAGAAAACACCCGGACCCCGACCCCTTCTCTTTATTCCTCCTCTCAGCGCTAAATCCAGGCCTAAGTCCTAATCGCCACCTTCTCTTGGCACCCAATACCAACCTTCTCCTGCTCCTCTCCTCTCTCGGCGCCGCCAGCAGCAGCTCCTCCCGCTCCTCCCTCTCTCTTTCGGCCCCACAACTCCAAACCCCCAAACCCCAAACCAGCGCTCTTCCCACTCATCTCCTCTATCTCGGCGCTACAGCTCCAGCAACAGTGGTGAGACCCTCTCCTCTATAACCGTTTCACGCCAAGTAGGTTTATCCCTCTATTTATCTGTTTGTCAAAATTTTAGCCCATCCTATATATACTGTATATAGCAAATAAATTGAAGGTCTCTACTCTGTAGAATATTAGACTTTTATTAACTATATTGAAGAATAATTAACTATATCAAAGCGGTACAAATGATTTTTTTACACTTACAATGTTTGCAAGATTGTTTAGTGATTGTTGTACATTTCTTTACTCATATTTTTTGCTGACATGTTTAATTTTATTGGCTCATAGAAAGGGCAAACAAAAGAGGGATGATGATGAGGAAAGTGGAGAGGTTTAGGGTTTGATTTTATTGGCTCATAGTGCACAATTGCCACATAAAGTTATCCGATCTGACCCAAACTGACACAAGGGTGTGATTTGCTATATTCCTTCTAGTGTTTATACTAAGCATCTCCACCAAGGAGAAAAGCACAAATTGAGAAGTTTTCTCATAACATTTCTTTATTAATTTGACAATCTGACCCATACCTTACAAAACAAGTTTCTGAAAAAACTCTTGATGCATATGCAATATATAGTTTTAGAAATTACTTATTCTCAACTAGAATCAAAGTGCCATACAACATTAAATTCTCATTGTTTTTAACTAGAGCAAGCATTTGCATGTACTCAGTTCACGCCCTTATATATTCAAGAAGGCCTTTAAACACATTTTCAGAAACTTTGTTTTGCTATACCAGAATAACAGAACTAAGGCTTGGCATTCCAAAATAGTTTCCACATCCCAAACTTTGACAATCTGACACATACCTAATTTTTCCAATTTTAACAATTTCAGTTAAAAACTTCCTACAATCTGTGCCCTTTATTATGCTTACAATTAAACAAAAATTAGGTAACAACACACTAAATCTAACATCTCAGGCTTTGCAAAAAATAAATTTTACCTGATGTCGCTGAAGGAAGTTGAGTCGACAACTTGTCTGAGCACGAGAGAGAGAGAGGAGAGAGGACTCGCTGCCGGTCCTCTCACGCCCGATCTGAAGCGCGCGGGGTGAGCGGATCGCGCGAGCTTGTCTGAGAAAATGAGATGGAGGGGCCGGACTCGCTGGACTTTGTGAGGTGATGGCTTAGCGGTCGACAGTGACACCAGGAGAAGAGAGGAGCGGGAGAGGAGAGGGGTGCGATTTAGGTTTAGGGGTGCCTGAGAGAGGAGAATACGCTTTGAGAGAGAGGGGGTCGGGGTTAATGAAATGGATGGGTCCAGTTAATGGAGATCTGAAAAATAAAATTTCAGCAATATTTTGAATCAGATCAGATTGATCCGCACGGTATCTAAAGCAGATCTAAGGGATCAAAATAGAAAGTAAAAGGAGCTGTTTAATTCCCAAAGTATGGTAGCCTATCTCATATATGAGGAGGGATCAAGTTACAACAAATTTGAGTTACAACAAAGTTACAACAACTATTTTTTTCATTTTCAAAGTCCAAATCGTCGATCCAAACCGTTCAACATGATCTCCACAATAAAATGTGCTTGCAGATCAAATTTTATATTTTTTTGAATTTTTTTACTATTTATTAAGTATTTTACAAAAAATAGTCATATTCAGACCATTGAATTTTGTACCCATCTTAATAAATAGTAAAAAAATTCAAAAAATGTAAAATTTGATCTTCAAGCACATTTTATTTAGATAATCATGTTGAGCGGTTTGGATCGACGATTTAGACTTTGAAAATAAAAAAAATAGTTGTTGTAACTCAAATTTGTTGTAACTTGATCCTCATATATATATATATATATAGAGAGAGAGAGAGATAGGCTAATGTCATAACGTTATAACTTCGGCCGAAGTTATAACGAGTCGTTTTTGCATTTTGAAAATTCAAACAACCGATCCGAACCGTTCAACTTTTTCTAAATATGAAATGTGCTTGGAGACTAAATTTTACATTTTTTTGAATTTTTTTACTATTTATTAAGCCACTTTGAAAATCGCAGATCTGCTGTGAAAGCAGTAAAAAACAGTAAAATTTTCTGGACCACCGGATCAGTATTTTCAAATTGGCTTAATAAATAGTAAAAAAATTCCAAAAATGTAAAATTTAGTCTCCAAGCACATTTCAATATTAGAAACATGTGAACGGTTCGGATCGGTTGTTTGGATTTTCAAAATGTAAAAACGACTCGTTATAACTTCGGCCAAAGTATAACGTTCTGACATTAGCCTATCTATATATATACTAGTAATGTACCCGTGCGATTGCAACGGGACAAATTATAAAAGAAAAAAAATTCAATATAAAATGATATATTTCAATGTTAACAACTTTATTTTTTTCTTTTTTTTTTTGAAAAGTCCGGTAGATGCTACAGATTAGGACAAAGAAAAAAAAAGAAAAATTACATCCATGCATCAGTTCCCTTTTCTACCAATTACAGTCCTTGTACCAGATGTACCTGACTCACTCTGTCACTCATACTTTGCCCATATACAACACCTTGCACCTTCCCATTCACATACCCCTTGCTAACAATACCTTAGCTATAGTTCTGCTTCTGACATTGCCTTTTCAGCTGTTCTGTTTGTTGGCAAGCATTCCCCTCAAAGATTTTGGCATTTCTATGACGCCAAATATGCCAGCAGGTACACAGAATTAATACCGGACCAATAGAGCTCAATCCCGATACCTGTACTGCATCTGTCTTAGAGTACCATCCCTTATACTCTTGTATAGAGCCTGATGCCTGTTCTTATTCTGTATCCCAACATTGTACTTACCTCTGACCAGACCCGTAATGCATAGTGACACTAAGCAGATGGATTGCTATTTTGATTCGGGCAATCCGAGCACAGTACACATGTAGGATTGCAGTGCATCTTGCGCCTTAGCATGACATCGTGAGTCATTATTATCTTTTTTAAACATGAGGAAACCAAAGATGCGTACGGTCTCTAGTGCCTTGTATTTCCATAAACCATAATTTGCATCCTTGATTTTCCCTCCTCCCATAAATGTATCATATACTGATCTAGCCGTGTAGACACCTGATGAGCTCCATCACCAAAAATCTCATCCGCATTGTCAGTAAACACAGTTAACAATTCTCATAAAAAATCCAAAAAACATAATCATAATGGAGCAGCAGGAAAACAGTTTAATCTTTACTTTGAAGCATTAAATTAAATATTAAGACAAGTAAATACACACATTCATGTTTCCAACGTATAACAGATCTTCATCAGATTCTGCTGTCAAGCAGTAACTGCTGAACTTCATTAGAAATTTCAAATTCAAGCATAACTACATTATAATTACACACGTCCATGTTTCTAATGTATAACAGATCTTCTTCTGAAAGCCTAGATAAAGATATGTACTGGTATATAAGAAGCAATGAAACACAAACCGAACTTTTCTTGAAAATACTAATTTGCAAGAATTGTTCTTTGTCCTTCAAAAAAGACGAATTCAAATTAGAAATCCAAATTCAAGTCAGGTATATATGTTGCATACAACATGTGAATTTCAGAAGAGTACAAATACTGATACTGTTATATAATCCCAAACTATCCTGAAATTGAAGCATTCAACTTGGGCTCCAAAATGATATTTCTAATTTCAACTGCGGTTTCCCAAGCCTAAACTATACACTCATACTGAGCACTTGATAGAAAATGAAAAAAAAATAATTTGTGCACTACGCTTGGTGTTGCGCACTATCTAGTGAGATTTAGGAAAAAAGGAAAAAGAAAAAAAAACCCTGAAAGTGGAGAAAACATTACGAAGTGTAAAAACAACAGAAATTGAATAAATTAAAAATTAACCATGAACAAAGATAACAAACCTGGAATTGAGCGAAAACAATTTGTATTATAAATTGGCAAATTCAGGGCACATAGGCAGCAGGGGTAGTTTAGAAACTTTCAATTTCAAGTAATTTATTTTTTAATTGACAAGACTATTTCATGTTTTAGGTTGCATTTCATCTTTTTGTTTTACTGATAAAGTTGTATTGTGAACTTTTTATCAATGGAATGCACCTACAGGTTTGTCTCAAACAAAAAATTATATATCAACTAATATAGGACCCAAACCTGATAAGCATGAATCTTTTATCAATCAGCCCCTTGAAAACATACATATCTCAAAGTCACAAAAAAATATATATCTGTATCAACTTGGAGCTTCTATTCCTCTAGCTTTCAGCGGTCATATGTCCTTCCATTTTCTCCATGTATCTAGGCTACTTGATGCTTCCATGTTCATCTTAATCAACGTCTCATGTAAATAACAAGGCATGAAATAAAGACAAGTTAAAAAAGGGCAAGCAATCTGATTATAATTCCTTCTTATTACCAAAGAAGCAAAAAATTATACTTTATCAAAAAAGTAGCAATATGAGAATCCAACTAATGAATCTTACTCAGTTTGTATTTATTTGAAAAAACCAATATTGCAATTAAGAATTGACCAGTGTCTCAGCAAGTATAGACAAAACGCGACATGTTACTCTTCAAGTCAGATTATCGTCAAGTCAGCAAGTATTAGTGAGGTTTGGTTATGTTCCCACAATATTGTCAAGTCAGGTTCACCAATTAAGCTTAATTCAGTAGATCATTGATTAGACTTGATAAAGCTATATTTGTGACTAATTAAACCCTATATATATTAATAGTAAGGGTAGATTCTCCAATCCGTGGCACACAACACAAGAATGTATGTTTTTTGCTCATACTGGTAAGTCTGTATAAGATATCAGAAGAGAAACATACCATACATGATGTATCAGCGTCGAGCAATTTAAAACTGGTTGTATGAATGGTTTGACCAAATAAAAATTGCAAATTTAAGTTGAAACCTAAATTTTTTCATAATATTGCAAATTTAAGATGCACCCTGTTAAAATTACCTAGATCCGTCAACTAACAACATGTGGAAACCAAATACCAATTATAAGATTTTCCAGAAAACATGGAAAATAATTAAAAAGCCATTGCATGGCCATATCCAATTAGCAGAAAATAATAAAAAACATGGAAGTAATCCCACACAATTTAGAGTTTCATTAAAATTAAAATAGAGGTTATTTCTTAAGATTATAATCGTTCAGGCGAAAAGAGACGCCAACTGAAATCGTCTCTCTCACTTGATGGATTAAGAGGTTGTTAACAATGGTCAGTGGTTGGTACTTGGTACAAATTTTTGTTACCTTGGAATTTTGACCTCTAAGATATAACTTCATCGCATAGAGTCTTTGAAACTTCTCTTGCAACTCTAAGAATTCCTGAAATATTGTAAAAATAATTTATTATCATATTTAGAAAATAAACAAAAAAAAAAAACTGAAGCAAATGAAGGTGAAAGGACAAGGGATGCAGCAAAAAAGGAAAAGCCACAAATAGATAAAAAATATACCACTTATCTCACAGAATAACTCGTCAAATTCAGAAGAAAAATATGCAGAAATAAAATTAAAGAAGTTACAGGACTAACTCGACTGAGATCCGCTTTCTCCTTGGTTAAAGCCGTAACCTGCTCTCTCTTCTCTTTTAGCCACTGCAAAATTTAATAAAATGAAGAAACGAAGTAAATAAAAAACATCCGTTAACAACCTCTCAATTAATCGTTCTGGCGTGATTATGAGGAGAAAAAGAAACGAAGAAGAAAAATTTAACAAAATGAAGAAACAAAGTAAATAAAAAATCTCCGTTAACAACCTCTCAATTAATCGTTCTAACGTGATTTTGAGGGGAAAAAGAATCGAAGAAGAATGAAGGGTGGTAGCGTCTCTTCACTTCTTCCCCGATCCGGTACGATAAAGAAAAAGTCGCTAGATAACTATTTATTTAATTTTAAATGTAATATATCGTGTGGGCTTGTATATAGCGAGTACATCTAGACTTCTATACAAAAAATAGATGTAAATAATCAAAAGATGACAGATTATGTAATTAGAGGGCTGATATTGAATCCGAAAATTCATCTTTCAATCGCAACCGTTGACGGATTAGGACACTCAACGTGCTTAATAATAGAATGGAGATATATATATATATATATATATATATATATATATATATATATATATATATGAGGAGGGATCCACTTACAACAAATTTGAGTTACAACAAAGTTACAACATTCATTTTTTTTATTTTCAAAGTCCAAATCGTCGATCCAACCGTTCAACATGATCTCCACAATAAAATGTACTTGCAGATCAAATTTTACATTTTTTTGAATTTTTTTACTATTTATTAAGTATTTTACAAAAAATAGCCATACTTAGACCATTGAATTTTGTACCCATCTTAATAAATAGTAAAAAAATTCAAAAAATATAAAATTTGATCTGCAAGTACATTTTATTTAGATAATCATGTTGAACGGTTTGGATCGACGATTTGGACTTTGAAAATGAAAAAAATAAATGTTGTAACTTTGTTGTAACTCAAATTTGTTGTAAGTGGATCTCTCCTCTATATATATATATATATATATATATATATATATATATATATATATATATGTATGTGTGTATGTATAAGCAAGAATTAGTTTGCAAAATATAACCTGAATTTCAATTGATTCTTCCGGCTGTAGTCCAAGTCGTGGTAGTAATACATCGTTGTTGCCTTCTATTGCTGCCATGAAAAGATCAACTGGCATAACTGGGCGTAATTCAGGAACCATTTCCGCTTTCAGATCTAATGCTTTGGGAGGATGGCATGGCGATTACTATCTGCACGTTTAGCTTGAATTGCTTTTACACTTTGCGGAGGAGGATAGATTGTTGTTGTGGAAGATTTTATTGTGCAGTCTGAAAATCAATAATGTGCTATATTTATAGAACTTACCGCGTGCATGTTTACCTAATAACTATTTACGTACCCAATAAACTAGTCTTAAAATTACGTATCCAATCTTCTAAAATTCATAATATCATATATACCCTTCTAAATTTTAAAAACTCACATATTTACCTAATAACTATTCTATTATAACCCATTTTATATTTATAAAATATAACTTTTGCCATTTATTAAAAAAATTAAAAATTTGTAGTATGTTTAAGAGAAATATTCAGTCTTCTAAAGTTCTAATTTGTTGGTTTTGAGAGAAAAAAATTCATTTATTGTTTCTACCCGTGACACATACACAAACATATGCTTATATGTCACCATGTATGTGTCACGGTAGAAAAATAAACCATCTTTTAAAAAAAATTATGCAAGCATTTTTTTCTCTTCACAATTCATTGAATATATAAACTAGAAAATCTCATTATTTTGTCATATGAAATTGAAAGATGAGGAGGGTTCCAATACATCATGTTTTTCATACCTCATCATGCGTCATATTTAATATCTTCGTTTTCAAAGTCTAAATTGTCAATCCGAGCCGCTCAACATGATATCCATATTAAAATATGCTTGGAGACTAAATTTTATAATTTTTGGATTTTTTTTACTATTTTTTAAGATAGGTACAAAATCACAGTTTTTGGACCGTTCAAAAAACAATAATTTTCTACCCATCTTAAAAAATAGTAAAAAATTTCCAAAAATTATAAAATTTAATCCCTTTCTATATTTTAGTATGGATATCATGTTGAACGGTTCGGATCGACAATTTAGACTTCGAAAACAAAAATATAAAAATGAGGTATGATGAGGTATGAAAGGCACGAGGCATTGGAACCTCCTTGAAACTTGAAAGATTGGGTGTACGTTACGCAGATCGGGACCGTTTCGATCATTTTAAATTCATGTTGCATAAGTTTTCAAGTCCTTTGTCTTTGTGGAAGAAACAAAGCATTTACATGGAGGGAATCATTTTACTACCTTGTCAGTCAACTCGAGGCATGCATATCAGAATTCCGAGGTGCATTCATTTAATTTTGTGTAATAATGAATTCAGATGATCGATATAATCTAGTTTAGAATTCATCGAGCACTGCCAACTGCTCTCATTAATTTGTACTTAATTCATTAGTCAAATCAGTGGCAGATCTCGAGGTCTACTTACTTCAATAGGTTAATTTAGTTTGATTCAGTCGAGTTCAGATCGCACATCTCCAGCCAGCCCGAAATTTTTATTTATAACATTTTAAAAAATAAATAATCAAATAACCATCGTTTCTGGTCAATTCTAAATCTAACACGGCCGCAGAACACCGGAGCGGACCCATTTGGGGGCCGCCGCAGAATGCCGGAGCGGACCCTGTTCTTTATATCCCGAAAATGACAGCGAAATTTCATTCCACACTCTCACACCTTCTCTCTCATGAGTTAGCTCTCTGATCTATAAGTACACAACAACAAGTAGGCACTTATCGCGAGGGAACTCCGTCGCGAAAAGAAAAAGCACAGTTGTGAGGGTAAAAAGTGACTTTTCGCGACAGAGTACCGTCATAACTGTGCTTTTTCTTTTCGCGACGGAGTTCCCTCGCGATAAGTGCCTACTTTGTTGTTGTGAGTTTTTTCTCTCTTCTTTTAAATTTTTATTTTTATTTCAGTAGATTAATAATTTAATTAGAATAATTAATTTAGCAATAACTAAATTAGAATAATTTAATTAGAATAATTAATTTAAAATAATTAATTTAGTTAATTTTTAATTGTAGGTTTCTTCTATATTGAATTGAAAAAATGGCTCTTATGGTATCCATCTACACTGGGGGGGATGTTTTAACAGGTCCTAATGGGGTTTACTATAGTATTGGACCTGTTACTGTAATTCCGGTATTGCCGGGTACTGATTATTTGGGACTTAAATCAAATATATGTCAGAATTTGGAGTTGGATCAGGGTCAGTATGACCTTAAAATTGATGCCAAAATTAGCATGCCGACTAGTTCGGCACAAACCTGGTTCCAACTATTTCCAATTCAAAATGAGGGAGTCTGGCAGGTATTGTACAACCAAACCATGAGTTTTTCTGGGAGTGCATACAAGATAATTGACCTATATGTGGAGGTTACGAGCAAGGAATGCAACTTCAGAATATGTGTGGGTTACGACCTATATTGTACATATATAGGTCGTAACCTCCACATATAGGTCATACTGAAGAAGAACGGTTGCAGTGATAAGGCAATCCGTTTTTTTAGAATATGTGTGGCTAAGAGGAAGATGAGGAGATACGAGCAAGGAATGCAAGCAATGGGGCAGGCATGTGACATTGCCCTCAATTGGCTGGACGGTGTGGGTAAATATTTGGATCAAGATGAGAACGAGTGCCCCAAACCATGGAAGATATTCCAAGCACTGGACGGTGGTTACCGTTGGGGCATCATGACTACAAACGGGTCCGAGTCGCTTAATAATGTCTTCAGGTCCTCTCGTAAGCTACCGGTTGCAGTAATAATTGAAGATACATTTTACAAATGCATGACATGGTTTGCGCAAAGGAGGGCCAAAGCGGAATGGAAAGTCAGTCAAGGACAACAATTCTCGTGTCGTGTGCATCAGGTACTTTTATTTGTAGTTCTTTCTTCATAATTTTTAATTAAACTTTGTTAAAAAAAAATCTGAATTCTTCATTATTTTTTAATTTTTCGTAGCTGATCAACAAACGGTTCGAGAGGTCCGATAAAATGAAGACGCTGGGGGGCTTTGGAAACAACAACGAGTTCGAGGTAACCTCCACACAGGAGAGAGTTCACGCTTTTATACCTGACGATTCTGGTCGGTTTACCAAGGCCAATTACAAATACACGGTGATAATCGGAGATGATTATACAGTAACTTGCACGTGCCAGAAGCCTCAATTGGAGAGAATATCGTGCTCTCATGTTCTGTCCGTGTGTCGTCTCCGAGGCATCGACCCTGGCGTCTTTGTAAGTCACTACTATCACATCCATACACTGATCAACACATGGAGCGCTCAATGGCATGTCTATGGAAATCAGTCGGAATGGCCTCAACACGATGGCCCGGTCCTTGTTCCAGAGAAAAAAAATATTTCTGTGGGCAGAAACAGCACGACAAAATTCCGATGTGGATGGACATTCTACATAATAGGAGAAGAGGACACCAAGCCGGCCGAGATACACAAGAAAGACAAAACAGAGCTGCTCGAGCTGCACGAGATTGAGAGTTAATGTTGCCTTTTTAATTGTACTCGTAAAATGTTGTTTATTTTCGGTTAATTAGACGTATTTGTAATTTCCGATAACATTAGCATTGTTCTATTGTATGCTTCTTTATATGGCTCTTTGTTCTATTGTAATGTTTCTTTTTATCAAACAAACGACGAACAACAATGTCAGATTAAATGACATTTCAAACATAAGTAATTACACACACCTTCCAGTACAAACTTTACATTTGATAAAAATTTCCAAAACAAAATTATTATCAACTTCAGAATCAGATTAAAAAAAAAAAAAAAAAACAGGGACCACTCCGGCATAATGCGGACCCGGGTCCGCTCCGGCATAGTGCGGCCCCATATGGGGGTCCGCACCGGCATTCTGCGGCGGCCCCCAAATGGGTCCGCTCCGGTGTTCTGCGGCCGTGTTAGATTTAGAATTGACCAGAAACGATGGTTATTTGGTTAATTATTTTTTTAAAATGTTATAAATAAAAATTTCGGCCAGCCAGCTGCTCATGTGTACTGATCAAGAATAGAAAATATCTAAAGAGTTGTTGGATTTGGGAAATAATCTTCCCCTTTTACGCAATAAGGTACTTAATAAGTTTTATTTAAAAAATGTCCAGACAAGAGCTATTAATTTTGTCACATCTAGACCTCATAAAACTTATTAAGTAGCTTAATAATTTTATTTGAAAAATGTTCAGACAAGAACTATTAATTTTGTCACATCTAGACCTCATAAATGCGTTGCCTTCTATTTATTTTAAAAAAAAATCCAAATATGCATCAAGCATGATGCTTTGAGAGTATGAATCTGTTGTTATTTTTTTTTTTTGAAAAACAGGGACCTACTTTTTCTCATCCAACCGTTTAAATTTTTTCATGCACGAATCTCGACGAAAATCAATGTTTCGAAGAGGAAAAACAGGTTTCATGTACTATACTTTGATCTATGTGTTGATCCGAAATTCATTAGAAAGTTGGCCACCGTACGTTGCACCACAACCTCATATCCGTCATAATAAAACTCGTCGATTAATTGGTATCTATTAGTGTTATAATTGAGAATATAATTATTGGATAATTGTATTATATTTTTTTGTCAATTAACTTTTCTAACAAAATTTTCAATTTTAATTAATTAGTTGCTAATTAGTGTCACCTCACCTCCTGTATTTCTAAATGTTCCTTATTACATGTTTGCTCATTTTTGGAAGGAAATGTTGGGGAATCATAAAGGTCAAACAATTAAGCCTTATCTAGAGATCAAACAATTACATCTCATATATGGGTCAAACACTTACACCTCGGGGAAGAAGAACAGTTCTCCACCTTAACCTAAGGACCGTCCTATGCCAAAGCCGACTCATAAAATATAAATCTTAAGTGCGGAACATAATACATGATTCCATAGATGTTTCCATGGAATAACAAAAAAATTTCTCTAATTTGGAGTCCCACTTTTTGAATTTTATTTTTTTCTGATACATATGTCTGATTGGTGTCCCACACTTAGAATTTTTTTTCCAGTTGTTGTTCTTATTTGGAGTCCCACATATATATCTTGTTTTTTGTTTAGCGGAGGTTGAGGTATGATTTGGCATCCCTATGGGGCTTCAAACTGTGACCCTGCCTTCTTATTTTTAAAATTTCACCTTGTCATTTCCCATTTTTGAATATTTAATTTTGTATTTCCTAGTAATAAAAATTTCGGCTGGCAGGGTGATAGAGGTTGTGTCTTTTGTTCTGAACCTGAGACAGTGGATCATTTGTTTGTTAAGTGTAAAGTTGCACAATAAATTTGGAGATGGATTGCTGATTATAATATGTTTTCTTTTGATTGTATTTCAATTCATGATCTGTGGGATTTGGATAGAGTCATTCCTATGAAAGATCCTAATATAGGTTAAATTATAAGAGGTGTTGTTTGTTGGGTGTACGGGTTTTCCTAATTACTTTAAAACCTAAAACTCTAGGATCCTATGCAAGAAAATAAAGTAAATGTGCAGCGGAACTTACTATCCATCTTCAAAAGGCCTCCTTATTGTCAATCGGACAATATCCTTGGCTCTAGGTTGATTGAGATCCTTGTCTTGACTTGAGAGCTCCTAGAACTTGACTCGTTTGGCTTTTGGGCTCTTCCAGGGCTTCGCAATCACACCCTCTCTTTTCTGAACTTTCCGAATACAAAGAACAGAGTATATTTTCTGTAATGGAGCAGCAAAATTGGTGATGATTGCAGCCATGGAAACCCAGCCTTTATATACACATCAATCTGATCAAAATTAGCTCTCATGGCATTCTATTTTGGTCATAACTAACCCTAATGAGTTAGTTTTCCTATTTTCAGGTTAATCTCCTTCTCCTAAAAATATCAATTACAAATTTTCAGATTTTATTCCAAATAAAACTGTAGCAACCGACACTGTAGCACGCGGTACTGTAGCATTCGGTACAGTAGCAAATTCCGAATAATTCCGAAAATTCATACGAACTCTGTTTTGTCTGAAATTTGTTTCCAAATTTCCATAAATCATGAAGATTCATAATTGATATTTTAAACTTTATTTTAACCTAAAATAATATGTGTATTAATTAAATTAATTATAATCGGTCCATTAACAATTATAATTAATTTAAATCTTATTTCTATACGTTTTCGGATCCAAATCCTTATTAAAATACGTACAATGCCATTCCTTAATTAATCACTTATTTTGGCATTAATATTTGTGACAGTATGAGACATATAATTATAATACACGCATGTCCAACTTAATTATTGTATTTAGACGTCTCTAAATCCAACATTGTTCATTGGAACATTTGGCCTGAAAGAAACAATGTTAAATTCAAAGGGGGTTCTTTCAGATCTGTTCAGAGTTTAGGATCGAGTACAGATTGTTGCTATAGCTCAATTTTGGTGTCAACATCAGAGGTATGATGCAAACTCTAACTTACAATTTTAGGAGGAGGTTCTCATATGCCTTTAATGGTGGATGGACTGGCTACAAATCTTATGCTTGGGCAAGGGATGGGTTCTACTGAATAAGGGTGACAGGATGTTTTGGAAGACCTTTTAGACGTACAGGTTTCAGAAGTTTGTATTTTGTGAACTTTGAGGGGTCTTTGTGCTTATTTTGTGTTTTGTTGATGCTTAGGTCTTTTGGTTGTTGAACTGCATGAATATTTTGTAGTACATAGGTATTTTGCTAGAATATCACTGATTATCTTTTATTCTGCTTTTGTATGATGGTACGAGTATGTTAGTATCGGTATATGTTTAAATTTTATGATTGGTTTTCATTTGTGTGGAAATTGGAGGGTTATACCCACTGCTATAGAAAATAAAAAAAATAAAAGAGCATTAAGAATAAAATGCCACATGATATATATATATATATATATATATATATATTTTTTTTTTTTTTGAAAAAAGGCATATGAGCCCGTTTCATATAAGAAACATAACGGTTGTTACGCGCAGAACGCAACGCAAGTTTCGGTACGCTTGAAGGCGTACCTTTTAAAACCACGTTTACACTCCACGAGTAAGGGATGCAAGTGCACAACCCCTATCGTGTAGTATATTCGGGTATCGATCCACAGGAACGGTTAATTGCGAGGTTAGATTCTATCAAACTTAATCAAAAACTAGAAGTGGAAAAGGTTTGGTTTGGTATTTAATTTCCTAAAGGGTCAAGTCAAACAATTCAAGAAGATGTAATAAAATGCTAGAAGAAATGTAAATTGTGTTTTGATTATGGATAAAAGGCGTTTCCAGGGTTTCAGACTTCATCTCTGATCTGCCTCTAGTGGTACGGCCCGTACCTAAGTGGTACGGCTAGGCCGTACTTCACTTGGTAAGGCAAGGCCGTACCACCCTGGTAAGACCCGTACTGGCATCCCAGAACAGAGCTTACCAGTTCGAGTGAATGCATTTCTTTGCTGGTACCTTGTGCTAAACTCTTTAGAAAGGTTCAATAGACCATACCTAAGGTTCCTAACCCTCAACCATCGTTTGTTGGATCAAGATCTAGGTTGGAATGCAATTGATTGCCTTTTAGGGTTTCTACACCCTAGCTGGTTGATTGGAGGTCTAAGGCACCCTCTAATCTGTCGATTAGAGGAGAATTCAACCTTTCGGCTTCAATTCGGACTATCCTACCCTAAGCATTTGATTTGGATGAAAGATTGAGATGATCACATGACCTTGATAGGTTCGATCTAAACCTAGAGGCACATCATACAACAATCACAGCAAGCAAAGCAAAAGATATCAAAGAAGATCACAATCAATCAAACTAAAGAGTTCATACAAGATACAAGTCAAAGAAAGTCAAAACAAATCAAGAATCAATCTCTAACCCTAGAAACTAAAAGAACTACTCACAGCACATAATCAGATCTAAAAATACAATAAAAGGGAGAGAGATAGCCATGGATTGAAGGGATCGAGAGGAGGAAGCTAGATCCGTCGAGTTTCGCCTCTTTCCTCTTCCTTCCTTCTTGCTCTCAGCCCCTTAGCTCTCTTTCTCTCTCTTACTGTGCTCTCAAATGGATCTGGAATGGAATAGATGCTGAAATTGGAGAGTTCCCCGCTTTAAATAGCCTCTGCCCAAATTTGAATCTGTCAGGCCGCCTTCATGTACGGCCCGTACCAATTTGGTACGGCCTGGCCGTACCAGGCGTGAAGAGCTGAAAAATGGCCAAGTATGGTAAGACCCGTACCAAGCCTGGTAAGGGCCGTACCTCATCATCCAAATGGCTAAGTCTGGTAAGACCCGTACCAAGCCTGGTAAGGGCCGTACCTCATCATCTGAATCGCCGTTTCTTCGTGTGTTTTGCTCCAAACCTGCAGAAAACAAACAAACACTCAGCAGTACCAAATTCTAAACATATATCGATGAAATGCACATGATTCTGGTGAATTAGGGCACGAATCTGGTACTAAAACAGGCCTAAAATAGACTAAATATGCGAGGTATCAAATTCCCCCAAGCTGAACCTTTGCTTGTCCTCAAGCAAAAAGTTTCAAACTCGGGTAAAAGTGCTGGACAACTAAATCTAAATGCGGATACAAGTCTAAATGTGAAAACCTACGTGAGTCTGCTATAATCAAGAATTTCTAGAATCGATTCGGTTATAATTCAAACATCCCTTTATAAACCTTGATTCACTCCACCAATTAGTCAATTGAACTTCTTATTTGAGATGCTTCTAACAATGGAAAGACTAATTACTTAGGTTTGATCGAAACAATTTCATTCTTTTTCTGAGTTAGTGCTTTTATTCAAGGTGATTTTTCTTTTCATTTGCCCTCCCCCAAGCTTGAATCAAGCTTAAGGGTAAGAAAGTTGCGAACGAAGTGTGTTGGTATGAACAAAATTTTCTTTCTTTATTTCTAATTGGGAGACGAGCTCAAAGGCGCCCATTCGAGACTTATTGCCAGTACTCTTATTTTCTCCATCTTTTCTCTTTTGTTTTCTTGTTTTCTCTCCTTTTTTATTTTTATTTTTTTCTTTTTCTTTTCTTTTTGGCTTGCTCATACCATGAATACACACATCTATTGGTATTCATTCATACCAATGGATATTCCAAACTTTCTTAATTTAAAAATCACAACTCCTAAAGGCATAATTCAGTTTTTTCGAATAATCTCGTTCGATTCAATTCTAAGTTTGTTTCATCTTTTCCATTATTAAAAACATCTCAACCTAAGTAGTTCAATAACCAATCATGGGTTAGTTCCAATTCACTCAGGTCTATCCTAATCACAACTAAATTGTTTCAAAGTTATTCTCAATTCTAGCAAATCACGCAAATCTTCACCTAACAATGCACGAAAATACGAAAAAATGCAAGAAAAATAACGGTAAAGTAAACATGACCTACATGCAAATGACATCCCCCCAAGCTTAGCCTGAGCATTGTCCTCAATGCTTCAAGACTATGAGATAAAAGAGATAAAAGAAGCTCGGGGAAAAGAGAGCGAACCTGATCAGCCCTCGGGGTGGTCGTACCAGAGCCAGTCGCTAAACCGCTCCTCTATCCCAGTAACTCGCTGCGTGAGATCCTGAAGTGTGGCGCCCTGCGCACGGAGTGTGGCGCTCTGCTCACGGAGTGTGGCGCCCTGCTCGTATAGTGCAACACCCTGCTCCTGACGCATGCCGTACATCAGGTGGTAGACATCCTGGATGGTGGGCTCAGTGACAGGAGGGGGATACACTGGTCGACTGTAGGAGGTAGAGGGGCCGGCAGCGAAGGTGGAGGTGGAAGGGTCGGTCTGCTACGTGGTGGGGCCAGCTCCAAAGAATGAGGTACCTGCACCAAAGGGTGGAGGATGTACCTGCTCGGAGAAGGGAGGAGCCTGGCTGGGGAATGGGTGAACATGAGGAGAGAGAGGATGCGTCTGCGCATGCGGAGCATGGACTGGAGAGGTGGGGGCATCGATCATATCCTCGTCGCCCTGAGGTGGTGGTGGAGGTGGGGGAGGTGGAGGTGGGACCACAGGGGCAGGCTGCACGCGGGGTGGACGGCGGAATAACCAAGTGCGCCGGTCAGTGAAGGAGAGAGTGACCGGGAAAGGCATGACATAGCTGGTCCTCCCGTCAGGCATGCGCCATGCCCAAGCACCACGCCCATCGCGGCCTGCTGCCTGCTCGATGAACTTGAAGGTGCTGAACTGAGAGAGAGAGAGAGATCGGGAGCTCCTGCACTCCTCGTCGCCGATAATCTGGAGGATGTAAGCGCTCGGCGATCAGAGTGACATAGGCCGAGATGTAGACAACTGCCACCAGGCTTGGGCTACCTCTGGATGTCGATCCAGTGGTGGATCATGGCGAGCATCAGATCGGGCCGCTCGAGAGCGCTGTCGGGGCGCAGCATATGATCCACCAGCTGCATATCCTCAACATTGGAGCGGGCGAACGTCTCGCCACGCGCAAAGATGGTGCAACCGAGGATACGCAGCAGGACCCGGATGACTGGATGTGGGACATTGAGCTGCTTGTACTCCCTGTTGAAAGCTGACCCGGCAGGGGCGCCAGAGATCAGCGCCCAGAAGCTGTCGCGCTCCAAGTCCCTAGAGAAAGAGAGGGAGTCAGTAGTCGGGTTCGGCGCAAAGCCAAACCACTCCCTCAAGTCGGACAGCCATACACGGTGGGTCTCACTCAGCATGCGGAACCTGATGAACGGGTTGTCGTTCCGCGAGTACTTGAGCTCCAGAGAGGAAAGAAACTCCATGGTGAGCTTCTTGTAACCCCTCTGGGCGATCATCCAGAAAGCTGGAGTGATCCCGATCCGGGTGGTGATGCGGCGGAACTCATCCTCCAGTCCCAGCGTCTGAAGAGCAGAGAAATCAACAATCCTCGTGTTGTTGATCTTCTTCTTCAGCAGATTTTCGAAGTTCTTGAGCTGCCGACGGGTCGAAATGAGGAAGTACTGCTCGGTGTATGCGTCGGCACGCTGGGTGGCATCAGAAAGGGCCGTATCGGTGCCCATGGAGTCAGAGGCGTGGTCAGAGCTGGGGTCGGAGCTGTGATCGGAGCCGGGAACGGAGACCTGGGCGGAGGCCTGGTCAGAGGCCTCGTCAGAGCCCTGGTCCTGGTCTCCAGATGGATGGTAGGATGGGCTCTCCTGTGGGCTCCGATAGCCTGACTGATGCCCACTGGAGATGGTCTCGCCCTCATAGTATAGGGGCTCGAGAGCGTCCCGAAGGGAAGTACTCTGGCGAGACCCAGACCTGGCTACACTCTCCCGGGAGTGGCGAGATGCTCTCGAGCCACTCCGAGACGCACTCCGGTGGGAGTGATGAGAAGACGTAGGTGCAGCAGCAGGAGGGACGTCGGCTGTCGGGCCAGTGGCGGAAGGAATGGAGGTGTCGTCAGAGGGTGCGGCGGAGTGAGAGGAATGTCGACTCATCTCTCTCAGACGTTTGTGGCGTTGGGTGGTAAGGGGCCGACTGGGTAGGTACGGCCTGGTCTGACCTAGTTGGTACGGCCTGGCCTGACCTAGGTAGGTACGGCCTAGCCGCACAGGCTGGTACGGGCCGTACCTAACTTAGGGTTTTGGTGTTGGCTGGTAAGGGCCGCACCAACTGGTACCAGTGACAGAAATTGGAATTTTTGCAACCAAGTAACTCCTAAACCAGTACAAGGATGTTACAAATTACAAGGCTGGGCTGGTTAGGGTGTATTGGTACAAACTGGTACCAATTTGGTGTCAGTTCAGAGAGACTGGTACGGGCCGTACCTAGCTGGTACGGGTGGGCCGTACCAAGCTAGGGTTTTGGCTGAAATTGGGCAGAACCGAGAAAGGAAGAGAGAAATGGAAGGAAATGGAGAACAAGTACCAACCTAGAGATGTGGCGCGCGTCGGACTGGGGAGGTGGTGCTGGCCGGACCAGTGAGGTGGTGCGGGTCGGACCAAGGGGGGCGCTGGTGCTCCGGGTGGTGCTTGGTCGTGGCTCCTAGTGCTCGGGTCTGGAAGAGATGGGAAGTAGAAGGAGTGGAGAGGAAGAGAAAATGGAGAGGGAGAGAAGAGATGAGGGGGTGCGGCTGGGAGAAAATGGGAAGGGGTGCGGGTACGGGGGGGGGGTTTAAAAAGAAAAAGGCGGCAGTTAATGCGTCGGTTCGCGTCTCTGACCTAGGTACGGCCTGGCCGTACCAAATTGGTACGGGCCGTACCAACCCATCAATTTTCAAGCCGTACCAATGTGGTATGGCCTAGCCGCACCAACCTCAAGTTGTCGTGGTTTCTCTTTTTCTTGACTTCTCAAGCCGCTCGTGATACAATGCAGGAGAATGAATGCATGTCTATCTGTTCCTAAGATGCAAAACAGGTAAAAATGGCTTGGGCTGCCTCCCAAGGAGCGCTCGTTTTAGGTCTCGAGCTCGACCTTCTCTCTTCAGGCTTTGGTTGGAGATGGATCAGGTGGCATTGGGGGGAGTACCCACCTCTGAGGTCCACGAATCACTCGATCAAACTCTTGCATCAGATGAATCCGCAAGATTTCTTTCAAGTCCTTGATCGAGCACCTGATCGCGCGTTTGTGAGCTTTCAATTTCTCCAAGAGTGTAGCAGTCCGATCAGGTTGAAAATCTGCACTTATGATCACGGGACAAGATCTTTCTGGATCGAAGAACTCGTATTTGAGATTGGTTGGAAGAAGTTTGAGTTCGGGAGTCGGATGCTCAATCTGATCATTGACACGAGTCGCATCCGGGTGATCTGACTCGTGTGTTGTCGAGACGTCGGTCTTGGCAAGCTCCCCTTCAGTCCTCGTCTCATAGTGTGATGTACGGTCCTCGCGTGATCCATCCGACTCGCATCGGAGATCTTCCAGATCCTCAGGAATCGCATCTGCTGCACAGATTGACTCGCTCGCCTCGCTTGGCAAGAGGAATTCAGCGTCTTGGCGCAGCGAGTTGTTGACTTGTTCAAGGAAGTAGTCCTCGGCCAGATCAGCCAAGCACTCCTCTATCCCGTCAACCCGGAAGCATGTCTCAGAGCGTGACGGATATTTCATGGCGCGATCGATTTGGAACTTCACCTTCTCCCCTCCAAAGTTCAAAGTCAGGATGCCTTGCTTCACGTCAATTATCGCGCCAGCTGTGCTCAGAAAAGGTCGCCCCAGGATGATTGGGACTTCCTTATCTTCCTCCATCTCCATGACGACGAAATCGACGGGCACGAAGAACTTCCCGACTTGAACTGGCACATCCTCCACCACACCAAGTGGAAATCGGACTGAAGAATCCGCCAACTGCAGTGTCATCCTTGTGGGCTTGAGCTCCCCCACTCCTATGCGATCATAGATGGTGCGTGGCATGAGACTCACGCTCGCTCCTAGATCACACAGGGCTTTTTAATTGTTGCCTTCCCAATGGTGCATGGAATGGAAAACTTTCCAGGATCGTCCAATTTGGGGGGTAGCTTGCTTTTCAAGATTGCGCTGCACTGCTCCGTTAGCTTGACTGTCGCGTGCCCCTCTAAGCTTCTCTTGTTGGAAAGGATGTCCTTCAGAAACTTGGCATAGGTGGGCATTTGGGTCAGAGCGTCGGCGAAAGGGATGGTGATGTGCAGCTGCTTGATGACATTTGCGAAGTTAGCGAATTGCTCGTTCAGTCTCGTCTCAGCCAATCTTTGGGGAATGGAACAGGTGGCCGGTATAGAGGTGGTTTCTCGGCCCCTTTCTTCTTCTGACCACCTGACGCTTTGGATGGAGGTTGTGCAGGTCT
Organism: Carex parvula; assembly: GCA_025461045.1. NCBI lineage: Eukaryota > Viridiplantae > Streptophyta > Magnoliopsida > Poales > Cyperaceae > Carex > Carex parvula. The sequence goes on from JAJGRW010000467.1 coordinate 204,176, forward strand.
TGCCGAGCTGGTGCAGTCTGCACTCGCGTGAGGTTGGGTGACCTCAGCTCGTTCTGGATGAACCTCTTTCGATGGAATCGACACAGGGGTCAGGATCGCGTCAGGTGTCGCATCAAGGATCGGATCAATTGTGCCCTCGCTTGGCATCGGTGGCTCGTCGTATTGGGTCCCGCTTCTCAGAGTGATCGCCTTAGCCTCTTCTCTTGGATTGGGTTCGGGTTGAGACGGAAGCTTCCCGGGTTGAGAGTGGCTTGAGGTGACCATCTGGCTCAGCTGCTCCAGCAACTTGCTTTGGGCAGCCATTTGAGTGCTCATGCTCTGCATCTGCTCCCACATCATCTGATTCATCTTGCCCTGCTCGTGAGTGAAGTTGTTCACTTCGGTAGGCGCAAATGACTTTGAGTGGTCAAAGGGAGCTGCTCGGTTGCCTTGATTAGGAAAGGAAGCGTTCTGGTAGAAGTTCCTGTTGCCATTGTTGCTGTTGCTGCTGCTCGAAGCTTGGGCTCTCCAATCGTTGTTGCTTTGAGGAGGGTAGTTTCCATTGTTGTTCGTCCGATTGTTCCAGTTGTTGTTGTTGTACTGCGGCCTCTGGAAGCTGTTGTTGTGAAAGGGCGGTCTGAACGAGGAGTTGTTGAAAGGCGCAGGGTTGTTCTGGTTCGGCTTCCAGTGCTGCTGCTCAACCGGATCCTTGGAGTAGGACAGGCTGAAGGGAGGTCGTGGGAAGAAGGAAGGCTCGTTGTTCAGAGAGTTGACCTGCTCACTCTCCTCGTCTTGTTGCACCAGCGGGCATTGCTCGTATGCGTGCCTCTCGTCTCCGCACATGACGCAGACTTGAGGTTGCTGTTCGACTGCCTTGACACTGAGCTTGTCCATCGCCCGCTGCATGGCGTCCATCTTGGCGGTGAGAGCTGTGATGTGATCGAGCTCGTACTTGCCTCCTCCTTGGCTACCTCCTTGGCCTCCTCGTGGGCGTGACGTGTCGCGGCCGGACCACTGCTGGTTTTGCGCCATGTCGTCTATCAAGCTCATAGCCTCTAAAGGCTCCCTTGACATCAACGCGCCTCCCGCAACAGCGTCCACGTAAGCACGAGTGCTCTCATTCAGGCCGTCGTAAAACGTTTGAATTAAAAGCCAATCGGGTAAACCGTGGTGGGGACAGGAGTACTGCAATTCTCTAAACCTTTCTCACGCTTCATTCAGGGGTTCATCAAAAATCTGCCTAAAACTGGTCAGGTCTTGTCTTACCTTGGCTGTCCTCTTGTGAGGGAAAAATCTGGTCAAAAACAATTTGGACAAATCCCTCCAAGTCCTAACAGAGTCCCTAGGTAAAGATCCCAACCATTTTTTGGCCTTATCCCTAAGCGTGAAAGGAAATAAAGCAAGCTTTGTGTAATCAGCATTCTCACCGTTGGTCTTGATGGTCGTGATGCACTCGAGGAAGGTACTGGAGATGAGCGTGCGGGTCCTCGTGGTCAAGTCCGTGAAAGCTGTTCTGCTGCACCATATTGACAACCCCCGGATTGAAGTTCGGTTGCTGTCCTGGAATGTGTGGCAGTCGAATCGCACCTCAGCGCATCTCCAGCTCTCGGCACGTTGTATTCTCGCAGCGTCCGAGGCATGAAACCATCAGCTTCGTCGTCAGTCATGCGGCCTTCTTCTTCTTCGCGCCTTTGTCGATCTCTTTCCCTGGCCTCTGCCTCCATTCTGAGTCGGGCTTCGTGGTCTGCCTCAGCCATCTCTTCAGGTACGGGTGTCTTGGTACGGGTCGGACCAGATTCGGTACGGGTCGGACCAGATTGGTGCGGCCTGGCCGTGCCTGAATTGGTACGGGCCGTACCAGGGGGTGGCTGAGCAGTCTCGGCTGAGTCTGGAGGAGTTTGGTCGAACAGGGGCCCCTTGCTTCTCAGATTATATTTCAACCTGTATTTTCCTGCAGGGGGAGGTTCAAAAGCCAGTTTTTAGTGATTTTGAATAAGAAAAAGCAAGAAAGATACAACATAAAATCTAGATTAACTAAGTAAGGTAAAATCTAACTAGGCAATTGGTTACGTTCCCCGGCAACGGCGCCAAAAACTTGTTATGCGCAGAACGCAACGCAAGTTTCGGTACGCTTGAAGGCGTACCTTTTAAAACCACGTTTACACTCCACGAGTAAGGGATGCAAGTGCACAACCCCTATCGTGTAGTATATTCGGGTATCGATCCACAGGAACGGTTAATTGCGAGGTTAGATTCTATCAAACTTAATCAAAAACTAGAAGTGGAAAAGGTTTGGTTTGGTATTTAATTTCCTAAAGGGTCAAGTCAAACAATTCAAGAAGATGTAATAAAATGCTAGAAGAAATGTAAATTGTGTTTTGATTATGGATAAAAGGCGTTTCCAGGGTTTCAGACTTCATCTCTGATCTGCCTCTAGTGGTACGGCCCGTACCTAAGTGGTACGGCTAGGCCGTACTTCACTTGGTAAGGCAAGGCCGTACCACCCTGGTAAGACCCGTACTGGCATCCCAGAACAGAGCTTACCAGTTCGAGTGAATGCATTTCTTTGCTGGTACCTTGTGCTAAACTCTTTAGAAAGGTTCAATAGACCATACCTAAGGTTCCTAACCCTCAACCATCGTTTGTTGGATCAAGATCTAGGTTGGAATGCAATTGATTGCCTTTTAGGGTTTCTACACCCTAGCTGGTTGATTGGAGGTCTAAGGCACCCTCTAATCTGTCGATTAGAGGAGAATTCAACCTTTCGGCTTCAATTCGACTATCCTACCCTAAGCATTTGATTTGGATGAAAGATTAGATGATCACATGACCTTGATAGGTTCGATCTAAACCTAGAGGCACATCATACAACAATCACAGCAAGCAAAGCAAAAGATATCAAAGAAGATCACAATCAATCAAACTAAAGAGTTCATACAAGATACAAGTCAAAGAAAGTCAAAACAAATCAAGAATCAATCTCTAACCCTAGAAACTAAAAGAACTACTCACAACACATAATCAGATCTAAAAATACAATAAAAGGGAGAGAGATAGCCATGGATCGAAGGGATCGAGAGGAGGAAGCTAGATCCGTCGAGTTTCGCCTCTTTCCTCTTCCTTCCTTCTTGCTCTCAGCCCCTTAGCTCTCTTTCTCTCTCTTACTGTGCTCTCAAATGGATCTGGAATGGAATAGATGCTGAAATTGGAGAGTTCCCGCTTTAAATAGCCTCTGCCCAAATTTGAATCTGTCAGGCCGCCTTCATGTACGGCCCGTACCAATTTGGTACGGCCTGGCCGTACCAGGCGTGAAGAGCTGAAAAATGGCCAAGTATGGTAAGACCCGTACCAAGCCTGGTAAGGGCCGTACCTCATCATCCAAATGGCTAAGTCTGGTAAGACCCGTACCAAGCCTGGTAAGGGCCGTACCTCATCATCTGAATCGCCGTTTCTTCGTGTGTTTTGCTCCAAACCTGCAGAAAACAAACAAACACTCAGCAGTACCAAATTCTAAACATATATCGATGAAATGCACATGATTCTGGTGAATTAGGGCACGAATCTGGTACTAAAACAGGCCTAAAATAGACTAAATATGCGAGGTATCAACGGTAACTTACAAGTCCATAGTATCATGTCCCAATTATTAGAAAATAACCACAAAAGCTAACAAAGAGCAAAAAACTTAAGCTCTTCGTTTTAAAGTCCACCAAAACACTGTTATAGAAAAGAACACATAATCTAAGCCTCCTGTCAAGATGGGGCTAAAAGAAACTAAGTCTAGACTCGGATGTGTGCAAAAAGGAGTGTGCGTCATATCATCAATCTGCTGGCGAGCCAGCTGCCCTTCCTATGTGCCCAGCCTGCCCTATCCCTGGCTGATACACCACCATTTGCAAGTCACTGGGATCCCACACGCTCAAAGGAATAGCGTCTAACTCATCCGGCAACCACTGAGCTGCTGCCACCTTAATTTTCTTGTCCATATGACCTGTCCAATATTCAAACACAGAGATGATAAGCAAAATAATAGATCTTGTAGTTTTACAAGGGGAATTTTGAAACTATATTTCCACAAGGTCCAACATACAGCACTGAATATCACTAAGAATGCAATTTGCTGCTCTTTGGATAATGTACCTGCAAAATCAAAAATATCAGAGCAAGTGTGCCATTGGGAGTATATTTGTTGACAATTACCTAGCCAAAACCAGATTTGTTGAGCTACTGTACATGTAAGAAAAAGATGGTTCACCGATTCTTTTTTAGTGCAAAATTGACATTGTAAATCTCCTTGCCAACCTCTCTTATGCAAATTGGTTTTAGTTAGTATTCTATTATGCATGACTAACCACATAAAGATCCTAATTTTTGGTGGAAGAGGTAGCTCCCACCAAATAGCAAATCTATTTTTACTAATACCTCTAAAATTAATGATGTGATATAAAGATTTAACCGAAAACAATCCTGAAGGTTCCCATCTCCAAGCAATTTTGTCTATATAGTGTGTAAAACTACAAGAGCTAATGAGGCTCAAAATCTGATGCCATTCGACAAGTAATATACCACTTAATTGTCTTCTAAAATGCAGCCTAGATCCTTGTGAGTTTATGACCGAACTATAGTAATCTGAGGAGTTGAGCATAACTGGTAAAGTTGGGGATATTTCGTAGCTAAACTACAATTACCTATCCATATCGCATGCCAGAAGGACAAAGAGGAGTTAATACCTGGTTCAAATGTAACACTAATTTTCCCTAAATTCTCTAATTGCATAACTGCTTTCCAAAAAGAAGAAAAAGGTATATAGTTTGTAAGATAATAGTTATGTTGAATGACTATTTCCATAAACCATGATAACTATCATCCTGAAATTTTCACCACCATTTTAGTAACAATGCTATATTCATATTATTCAAATCTAGAATTCCTAATCCCCCATGAGCTTTATCTAAACATGATTTAGTCCAATTAACTAGAGTGTATCGTTTCCTACTCCTATCTGAACCTTGCCAAAGAAATCTATTTCTAATAGAATTAATTCTTCTAATTATTGTCTTAGGAGCCTTATAAACTGACAATGTATATAAGGGTATAGAAGATAAAACAGAGTTTAAAAGAGTAAGTCTACCACCTATTGAAAGGAGTTGGCCTTTCCAATTTTGTAACCTATTCTCAATCTTATCAACTAGGAATTGCCAATCGTCCATACTTAATTTGTGATTATGAAGTGGTAAGCCTAGATATTTAAAAGGGAATGTTCCTACTTTACATTGGAAGGTAGCAGCAAAATGAGCCCCATCAGAGTGTATTGGATATAATTCAGTTTTTTGTAAATTCATTGTAATGCCAGAGAGTGCTTCAAAGCTTTTCATACCCCACCATGCGGATGACACATTTTGATGAGAAGCATGTAAAAAGAGTATAGTATCATCAGCATAATGACAATTGGTAATTGCTTTGCCATCTAAACATGGAGGTCCTAAACCTATCAATTTATTGGCCTGTCTACCCTTGTGAAATATCTTACACAATGTATCTACTGCTAGAATGAATAAGAAAGGGGATAGAGGATCTCCCTGTCTAACCCCCCTCTTACAGAAGAAATATTGTGTAAATTCGCCGTTGAAGTTGATGCATGATTGAGAACTATATAACCAATACTTAATCCATTGTATCCATTTAGATCCAAAACCTCTACTAGTTAAAATCTCTAAGATGTAATCCCAGTGTATCTTATCATAAGCCTTCTCAAAGTCGACTTTGATAACCACACCAGGTTTTTGTTGGGTCTGACAAGAATGTATAAGTTCCTGGCTTAAGATAACATTGTCTAAGATATATCTATGCTTAAGAAAAGCTGATTGACTAACATCGATGATGCGACTCATAATTGTTTCTAATCTAGATGTAAGAATTTTGGATATAAGTTTGAAACTACAATTAACTAAACTAATTGGTCGATATTTACTAAGCAATTGAGCATCCTTTTCCTTTGGGATCAAGCAAATGACGGATTTGTTGATTTTGTTTAAATCTAATCTATGATGGAAGAAATGGGCACACAATAATATGAGATCCTCTTTGAGGATGTCCCAGAAGGTTTGATAAAACAGAAATGGGAATCCATCAGGGCCAGGAGCTCCCTGTGCTGAAGAAGCAAAGAGAGCTTCCTTAATTTCCTGCTCAGTTATGTCTTTTTCTAACCCTAATTGTTCAGAAGGTGTAAGTTTATCTAAAGGTTCCCAGAAATTTGGTTCGAGGTGTGCATATTTCAAACCAGTAGTACCTAAAAGATTTTTGTAAAAATTAACTGCATGTTGCTTCATATGTCCTATGTTAGTAGTAACAGTACCATCTATTTCTAAAGAATTAATTCTATTTTTCTTACTTCTATGTGTCGCAACTACGTGGAAAAACTTAGTGTTTTGGTCGCCTTCTTCTAACCATCGTTGTTTAGATCTATGTTGCCAATATTTCTCTTCCTCTAAATAAAGGTTGTCTAATTGATTTTTCATGGAAGACCATTGTAACCATTCCTCTTCACTTAGCTCATGAGACTCTTGAAGGATTTCTAATCTATGAATGTCTTTAATGAGTTGAGCTTTCAATCTCTTTTTTTCCCCATAATAGTTTCGTGCCCAGCCTCTAAGTTTTTGTTTCATGTGTTTTAATTTGAGTGTCCAACTAAGCGCTACATTATGGGGATTATATATATATATATATATATATATATATATATATATTAAATATTTTAGTATAAATAACACAGTCATACATAGAGAATAGCAATGAAAATGTATAGAGCTACATGAAAGCCAGGCAGAAGATGAGGAGGAAAGACACGGCATAGAAAGCCAGTATTCTACGCATAGCACTTTTGGTAAAATAGCGTGATCCATTGGTAATATAAAACAAGCCAGGAGATCCTAAAAACAGAGTGACAACAAGGAGGAGGATGGCGATAGGCAAGCAAACTGGAGCAAGCGTCACATACAATCCCAATCCAAATGCTGCAACCATAGTACTCGCTGCTAACACAAAAAAAATTGCAGCAAAATTGAGGGTGAGACCAGGTAGACCTGTCAGAGTCTCCGCAAGAAGCACAAATAAACTTACAAATCCTTGTATAAATGACAAGGCATTTGCCAGAATAAATGCCCGGAACATATATCTCCTCCCAAGAAGTGGTGTACCGTCGTTTTGATTATAACCTCCGGGGATTGTGAAAGCGGCAGCAAATGTTACAGTTGTTATTAGTACAGAGCCCAGTCCGATGGCTTGAGTTTTCTCCCATTTATGTGAGATTGATATCATTATATTGTAAAACCAATTTCGAGTAAATTTATGACCTTCACGCGCAATGTACTGTCTGATTCTTCGACATTGATTATACTGTAAGAGACAACACAAGTGTTTGTTATAATATTATTAACCAAGAGAGCACTCAATTACCAGTACCAACAGTTTTAATGAAGAATGATTAGAACTTTAGAAGCATGTCACGTCCTATTTAATTTGTTATTTTCCATTCTTGCAAGTTTTAACAAATAACAAATACGTAACAGATATCAAGTTCTAATATGAAAAAAAATGCTAAAGGGAAAAGAAATATATTTGTTGTATTGGGTGATATATACTCCAATGTACACTGAAAAACATTAGAAGATCCGTAGTAATTAAATTCGTAGAATGATTGTAATTTAAATAGAAAGTTTATGATTGGGGGCATTAAAACGTGATTTTAATCTACAGAATCAGTAAAGAAAATATGGACTGGAGAAGCAGATTTCAGATGTCTAGGTCTCAATTATCACAAATAAATTTAATAGATTTGTAACCAGTAAACCCAAAAACTGGTATTTAATTTTTTTATATTGGTCAATCAAACGGTTGAGATCAATTAGAATATTGTTTTACTAATGGTGTACTAGAGTAAAATTCATATTTGTGTTGAAGTATTTTGGCAACATAATTTGTGTATTGGTCAAACAAATTTTCCAAAAATATCTATTGTTCTTTATTCCTCATATTAAAAGTATATGTAGATTTTGCCTATAGTACGTGCATTCAATCACATTGGTGTTGACACTGAAGCTATTATGTATCACCTAATTTGCCTAATTAGCTACTGTGTGTTTTGTGTTCTTGGTAGTTCAGTAGGTAGTAGCAACACACGAGTTAACTAAAATTAACAATAATCTGATGTGTTTGTTAATTCAGGCATACCTCATGAGTTCGTAATTGTTGCCTCATGGAAACTTCGAATGGTGTTAACCCTTCGTTGTTTTGGACTGTTTCTGCAATAATGTGTCGACTCATCTTGTTTTCCCAAATAGCTATCATAATTAACCGGTGTCCCTTCATTGCTGCAATGTGCCATGGTGTATTTCCTTCATAATCCATTGCATTATTCATTTTTACTATTATTTCTCCAACACTGGTGACTTTAAATACATCCCTAATAAGTTCTCCCTGGTTCTTTTCGACAGCAATGTGAAAAAAGTTTCTTCCTCGAGAATCCAACAACTCGGCATAATTAGAGTACTTTTCAATGAAATGGATTGCCAGTCCCATGTTGTCCATACATGCGGCTACATGAACTGGATACATTCCTTTTGAAAATTTGGTGCATGCCAAATTAGGGTCTACTTCTAACATGGTCTGGACCATCATAGTATATTGTTTGACTATACCAATGTATAATGGAGTTGACCTTTCCTTGTTAGTCGTTGATAGGTCCATATGCCAATGGCCCTTAAAAAGTCCAGGCTTGGCCCAACTAAACACTTCCAGATTTGAATTCACAGCAGGCCGGCCCAAAAATGTCTCGGGACTCGGACCCTTTCCCGGGGCCAGCCCGAGAATAGAAAATAACTCGGGATTCGGACCCCCTCCCGGGGCCAACCCGAGGTTAGAAACAACTCGGGATTCGGACCCCCTCCCGGGGCCAACCCGAGGTTAGAAACAACCCGGGATTCGGACCCCCTCCCGGGGCCAACCCGAGGTTAGAAACAGCCTAGGGCTCGGACCCCTTCCCGGGGCCAGTCTGAGGCCAAACGCAGCCCGAACGCCCGACCCTCCCTTAGGGCCAGCTCGGGACCAAAGTAAAACAAGGCTCAAGGCCGAACACGCCGAACAGCCCAAGAAGGTCGACATACGGCCTCGCTGTTCGGCTTGAGACGAATTATGCGGATATTATCGCCTATTATGCGGACTCCCTCAACGGCTGTACGGACTCCTGTCATTAATGCTGACAAGACCCCGCTACAGTAGGGCTCCCCCTATTTAAGGCAGAGAATTCCCCAGAAAAGGGGACCGCATTTATCACAATCTGAGGAGGTATTAAAAAGGGTTAGAGCGTTAATACCCCTCCGACACCCCGCGTGTCCACCGTCTTGGCCCGTTTCACTTGAACCGGGACGAGTTGCACTTTCAGTAACCAGCCTCAGCACGGCCTGCTTCCTGGGAACAGGACGTGCCTGCACCTTACTGGACCGAGTCCAAGTACGGCCCGGCCCCCTTGGGAAGGGACGTATCAATCGTGTATGCCACTTTTGGATCCAAATTTATCAGCTCGCGACTGACATTTGTATGGCCGTGTTGGGCAGCAACATGTAAGGCTGTGTCTCCATTTTCATTTGTTTGTTTGAGAGCATCCTTCACAACGACAGGATCAATTAGAATGAGCTTGTGGATGACCTCCTCGTTTCCGACCTTCGCAGCACAATACAAGGGTGTCTCTAACATCTTGTTCTGTGCTTTCAACAGGGACATATCTCTTTCAAACACCTTCAAAGCAAGCTCATTGTGCCTCTGAGTAACAAGTAGGTGAAGCAGAGTGTCTCCAAAACGCGTTGTACTTTGGAGCTCGGATTGGACAGTCTGCAGGTGTTTTGTCTTTATTTCTTCAGGAGCAGAATGGGAGGCCTCTATTGTCACCTAATAAGACAATATAAAATTTCATGAATGCATCATAATTGCAATTTTGAAATATATCATCTTCTTAGATTGAGAAATAAGACAGATGAGGTAATTAAGGGGACATTTCTTAGAGGAGGTAATTAACCCTATATAATAAAACGACTGCCAATCCATTACTTATCTTGTACTCTCTTTTTTATGGTTAACGGCAAAAGGTTGCCGCTAACAATTATATTGATAAAAAAGTTTTATGTACATCAGTAAAATCAAATGTTTCTAAATTGCATTTACACAGATGAAAAGAAAGATCTAGCTATCGAAAATTATCTTGTACTCTTTATATTCACCAAAAGTTCTCAGAATAGCCCACAGCAGAGAGCCACTTCGGATCATAATAATTAGTATGAAAATAGAGCCATAATACAAGCTTTAAATTTACACCCATCTTTGCACTAGTTTTAGTCGTATGTTTCAAGAGAAAAATGTGTAAAAAGACTAACCACTGCAGCAATCAGAATTTTTAAAGCTTTAGTTTGTTAGAACGTAAATATGGCTGTGTTATTAAATTTGAGTGGTTTTGTGCAAGATGAAAGAACCTAATAGATAAAAGTGAAAAATTTCATTGTTGGCATCGTGAATTTATACAAAATAAACTTTAAATCATGATTTTTTAACGTATTAGTAAGGAGTCATTAATTAGTGTTGAAATTAATATGTTTGTCAACATATTTATTTTTAAATTAGTATTTGTGATGTATTATTACAAGATAGTGGATTCTTGATTAGTATAACTATTGGGCTACATTAGAAAATGTTTATATGGATTAGAGATGTAATGTTGATGTTGAAAATTAATGGTCAATATAGGATCTAACATACAAAATATTATATATTTATAACAAGATAATTAATTAAGTAATGAAAAGAGAGAGATTCTAAGACTTCTCATGAATCCTTTCTTCTCCTTCCTCTTTCTATCTTCTGCTAAGAACACGAACCCTAAATTACTCTAAATCCAACTAAACTAGGTTATGCGTAGGCCAACAATATTAGCTACTATTTTTTTTTTCTAGAAAGTAGGCTTAGGTCTACTATTTTTCATTAATTAAAATAAAAAAAGATTTACTAGTTGTAATAGTTATGTATTGGGTCATGAGAAAAATAAGAAGAAAAATGTAAGAGAAACCTAGCCTCAAAGAATAAATGTGAATGAACAACAATGAGCTAGTCAGAGAAAAGATCTCGAGCTTTTTCATATTAAAGAATGGAATGTACACATCAAACAAGTAATGCAAATAACGTTCCTCTTGTCTACCGAAGGAATTAAAAAGAGTATATTCGGATTATGAGCGGGATTCGAGTGGTTTGCATTAATCCATGCAGTTATTTGAAATAGCCACTAATTTAATTTTTGGTTGGAATGGTGAAACAACGATGTTAGTGGCTTTTTGAACAACTGCTACCCATCCCAATGTAGAACAAAACTGGAAATAACTTACTTGAATTTGTGCTATTCCTCACCCAAATAATAACAACAATAATGATATTACTTGGCAGCCGCTGCCAAGGTTTCAAAAAACAACAATAATGATATTTAGTAACAGTAGCAGTAAAACAACAACAACAACAAGTGTTAGTAGTAGCAGTGGTGATGGTGTTTGTGATAATGATGATGATGATGATGATAACAAATTAATAATTATACTAACACTAATGCAACTATTAGTAACAAAAATAATGAAACTAATAATAATTTCAACAATTGATGACAAAGATATGGATGACGACGACGTTGATTTGAACAATAATGTTGCTTGGAGCAATAATTTCGATAATTAATTATAACAAAGATATAAATTAAATGGAAACAAATTAAATATGTTATCTGGTAGTGTTCTCTCATGTAAATTACGGATGATATTTACGAATGGACCATCCAACAACTTGTTTTTCAAATATTACCTTGACTTCTTTTTGTTCCTTCAGCCCGAGACGTTGTATTAAAACATCTCCGTCGCCTTTTATTGCTGCTAAGAAAAGATCAGCAGACATGACTGGATGTTGTTCATGCACCATCTCATGTTGGGAGGATGACATCTTCATGGCCATTACACTGACTTTTATCTTTAACTGATCTTAATCTCTATTACAAAATAAATTAATTAGTTGAGGAAAGATTTTTATAGTGGAGTTTTAATGTCAATAACCAAAGAAAGAACCATGTGTTAGATTCAATTTACCTTATGATCACTAGTTGAGGATATTATTTAAACAGATGGCATGCACACAGGATAGGAACATGCATGTGTTAAATTCTATTTTGTTTTATAGATGTTAACCCTGACAGTTAGAATAAGGAATTTGGATGTGTTCAATTTTCAAGCAAAGTAACAACAGTACAACTCAGTGTAGGACCTATATCATATTCTATTTGAGGAAAGAATATCATTTTTTTAAGGAAAGAATCGTTTTAGGACGAGGTAAGTGTTACAGAGTGAAGACAAAGTTTTTCTCTATTATCCAACAAGTAAAAATAAATAAATAAAACAATTAAAATTGTTACATGTGAACTCTTTACATGCAATAAAAGTTACAATTTATGAGAGAGAAATAAGGTGTTATTTTGAATTTGCATAGAAATCTGGAGTTTGTGACAATTTTCTCTGTTGTTACTTTTTTAGATAAAAAAAAGTTAGTTAGATCCTTTAATTTTAAGTATACACAAAAAAAATTTGGTCTGAATTTTCAATATATGATTTCCAACGGAAAAGACAACACTCACTTTGTGGTGAGTCATGATTCAAAATCCGTATAGAGATCTGTCATGAAATGAAATTAAAGTTAAAAACTAGATCTCCATCTTTTTATCTCAATGAAAAAATACATTGTCTAAAAAAATTCCTATAATTGATTGAATGAGTCAAAAAGTTTTTTCATATGAGTTCAACTGAAATATATTAGATTTATATATATTTTGGAATACAATCGGTTGTTTGGCGAATATATGATTCATATTAAAAAAAGTACATGTAATCTATTTTTTTTTGTGAGAAAGATTAATGTCCAGTATTTTACATTTCAATTATCTATAAGTACCCTCCATTTATATTTCGATCTATCACACAGAGGGCATTGTCCTTACCCACTAGATTAAAGGAACACATTGGAATTGATAAGATCTCTTTAACATCACACGGTGAGGTACCTCATGCGATCTGAACTCAGCCAACAACTTAGAAGCGTGTGCTACATTACCTTTTGTAGTAGTAAACCTCGGTGATTAGAATAAAGAATTGAGTGTGTTCAATTTTTAAGCAAAGTAACAAAAGTACATCCCATCTTACTCAAAAAAACAAAAGTACATCCCATCGCTGGACATAAAAAAGAATGTTCTACCTATGAAAAGAATATCATTTCTGGAAGGAAAGAATCGAATCAGAACAAGCTAGGGTCCTTAAAGAAAATCTCTTATAGTGAACAAAAAAAATCCCTTCTTATTTAACAAGTAAAATCAATTAATGTAATAAAAAACACCATTTGAGAAATTGGGAGTCATTTTGATTTTCCAGAGAAAAAAGGTCTTATTTGTCCAGTTTTCTCGGTTCTCATTTTTACATTCGTGTTTTGTTTTCAATTTAATAAAACAAATAATACAATATATAATCATGGTTCTTAAAATCAGAATTGGAATTGGAATCGATCACTTGACCGTGGAATTGGAATCAATCACTTGACCGTGGAATTAGAATCGATCACTTGACCGTGGAATTGGAATCGGATGAATTAGTCAGAATCGGCCGAATCGGCTCGGAAACTCGGATTTTTTTGCCAGAAGCTTGTTTTATACTAAAATAAAGAAAAACACATTGCTGTATATTAAATCTTCAAACACATATATTGTGTGAATATTTTTGCATAAAATAACTTTAATATCCATACTAGTAAACTCTTGGATTGAATTATAACTGACATTCTATAAAACTGACGGTCTAAGATTTTCAATATGCTAGAATATTATCTAACGACATAAATAAATAATTATCAAGGCCAGTATATATATTTGTGCAAAAAGGTGACCCTCAATGCAAAAGGATATGAATAGCAATTATTAAATGATTAAATTAATTATTGTAATTCGATAATGAGTCTTAACTTGACAAGGATATTATTACAATCATACAGCTTAACGGTATCTAGCTAGAATCAAGTATGACTAAACATGACAATTAATGTTTTATATTATAATTAATTTAAGTATTAATATAAAGATTATAATGTTTTCTTAATTGTAATAATTCATATATTACTACAATTCAAGAGAATTTTATCCGATAGTTTCTCAATTCATATTATTAATAAGAGGAGGGATCCGATTACCACAATTTTGAGTTACCACAATCATTTTTTACATTTTCAAAGTTCAAATCGTCGATTCAAACTGTTCAAAATAATCTTCGCAATAAAATGTGCTTGCAGATTAAATTTTACATTTTTTTTTGAATTTTTTTACTATTTATTAAGTATTTTACAAAAAATAGTCAAATTCAAATTATTGAATTTTGATACTGCTGTAGTTTCACAACTTTAATAATCCAAACTTGTCTTTTATCATATTATTTCGTAGTTGGTTAATTAAATTAACTTATCCCAAAACATGTCTTTGTTTGAATATTTATTTTTTTAAACCCAATGGATGCGAAGTCCAAGATAAATGGGGACATCGTCAGGATCAATGACTTTGATGCACGATAGAACATTTTTTTTTTTTTGATGGTTATCGGCGAATGCACGATAGAACATTAAACATATCCTATCGAGAATTAGGAAGATATTTTTCTAAGTTTATGCAAAGACAAACTCTAGATCCATTTTTTTTGTACCTCTGAATATTTTTCTTATAAAAAAAAGTGATACTAGCTGCTGAATACTTAATGGGCATTAATCGAATTTTACAAATCTAACGGCTCAGATGGACTGCACCGTTTTTATCCAAAAATATACAGCTATGGAAACTTCAGAACCTTCCATGTGGACCGTAAATAAAAAGTAAAAACTGTAAAGTTATTTTTTCAACAAGATGAATGATCCCCATTAGCTTATATTTGCATGTTCTTAATACTAATTAAAATGTTGTACTCTTTTACATGTGCATACGGAAAATGATATAAATTATATTTAATAATTTTATTTTAATTTATGAGTTTTAAATTTAAGTTATTAAATTTTTAAAAATTAAGACATTTGAATTCTTCTCAAGTTTTGAATAAGATCAGACGAAATACAAATTTTATTAAGAGCAAAATTCTGTTTTTTTTTTAATTTCTAATTACTGAGAACTATCGTCGGTACATTCCTCTTTGACTAATATAATAAAAGCTACTTTTCAATTCAAACAAATAAAAATATATTTCAGTTACTACTTTTTCCTACACAATTAGTAATTAAGTGTTTCAATTTGGACGGGACAAGATTTTTTCTGCCATCTTAGTTAATTTAAACAGTGTAATTAAATGGGAGGTCAACAGCATGGAAATTTGTGAGTTTGTGATTACTTTTTTTCTTTGTTTTTTCGTTTGTGTAGATAAAGATGAAAGTTAAATGTTTTAATTTTTTGTATTTACAAAAAATAATCGGCAGGAGTTTCAATGGAATTGGGATCTCCAGGTACCCGAAGATACAATTATTAAATTCAAGCCGTTCTTTAATTCTGATAGGAATCTTAAAACAGACCTCCTATATTCTTTTTGGCCCATTCGGAAATATTTTACCTCATTGACAAGTACAGTTAGGATGAAAATATAGCAGATAATATCTGAACTGTATTTGAAAAATTAGATATAGATATCTGTATCCGAAAATTCGTGTTGGTACGGTTCTGGATTGCATCTAATAGCATGACCACATGATGCGGGAGATATTCCTAAACCACAGTTTATTGCTTCTATTAGATAAATCTTTTAAAAGATAATGGATTGTGGTTAATATGTAATAGTGTTATTGATAATGCATATAAAATATCCATTGCATTGCGTATATGTGCTAAATATATGCGGCAGGCTATTATACCCATATTTAGGGTGTGATAATTTTAAACCAATACAATAAAATTATTGATAATTTCATTTCGGTTTTCAATAAATAGGAAGAACATACAAATATGTTCTCCATAGAGACGAAATCCTTAGATATCATTTATTGTTCCAACTCAAATGATAATTTTAATTTTTAGTTACTGCAAAAAAAAAAGAAATTACAGCCTAAAATATTACACAATCTTAAAAAGGGAAATCCTAGAATCTAAATGAGATGGATATGATAATTACGGTGGTGCCAACGATTTTTTTTAAATTCACTCTTGTGACAATTTATGAAAAAAAAAAAATTACTTGAGGAAAAGAGGTGTTTTTCTTCTGAAAATGGAGAGGGGATCAGGGAGAGGTAGACATATATATTTTTTTGTGGAAAGAGGTAGACATATATAGGAATATTTATGCAACAAAGCTCTGGGCTCTAGCTACCCAAGGAACCTTAGTACCGCTGCGACTCCTTTAGTAATAATCCAGAAACACCGTAAAATGCTAAGATTTTTACTAAAGGATTGGAAAAAAAATATCCATCATATATGTTGTTTAGAATTTACTTGTTGCATAACCAAAAAGAAAAAGAAAACAGCCATCATTATGTTTCAATATATATCGATTTGTTGACAATAAATTAACAGATGGAATTGCATTCTGCAAAAAGAGCACAATAATTAGTAACAACGGCAAATTAATTTTATTTCTGACCCAACCATTCATTATAAAAAAAATGAAGCACTACGATCCAAATCCGCTACTTTAGTTCATAACTGGTCTTACTCTGCTTGTGTTTTGTTTTAATTTAGCAACAAAATCAAATAATAATTATATAAAAGACTATTATGTCCTAATCGAAGATGACATTGAAAACATGGATGATGCTTGATTGGTGGCCTGTAACATATTAATTAACAAATCTGTTTCACATAATATATGCTTTACAGTTTACATGATATTACTAGCCGAGTAACATAGGCCCCGTAGTCACCTTTAACTTGAAAAGCCCAAAATTAAAGTACAGCTCTCAATATATGTCCGTTAGCCCTGGGCCCATCACGAAAATGGAGCCCATATATATTGGTGAAAACTGATAACTACCCTGAATATTTAATTTTCCAACGTCTTACTTAGAAAAATTAATTATTATTCTAATAATTTTTTTTAAACTTTTTTACCATTCTAATAGAATAATTCAAAAATATCATAGTAATACAACGATTTGGTTCGTAATAAAAATGGCCATATGTTATTTGGAATTTACTTATTGCTTTGCCATATTGAAAAATATCATCATTATGCTCAATAATTATACACATATATTTATTGAAATAAAACAATAGATGGAATTACATTCCGTAAAAAGAGCACACTAATTAGTAAAAACGAAGGCCTACAAAACCGCTACGTTATTAAGTACATAAATTCTGCATATGTTTTCTTTTAATTTAGCAACAATCAAATTATAATTAAATAAAAGACTATTAAATAAAAGGCTACATATTGTAACATATAACATATCCATTTTTTCCTAGTTTATATGCGTACATATCCATTTCACAGTAGATATGCTTTATATATTATAGTTCTAATATATATCTTGATATTAGTTATCGAGTAACATGGGCCACGAAGACACCAAGAACTTGGAAAGCCCAAAATTAGAAATGTACAACTGTCTAGGCCCGTCAGCCTTGGGCCCTAGCACGAGAATGGAGCGCATACAATATTTGTGATAACCAGACTTTTTAATTAATTTTCTAATATCTTAAAAAAATAATTAATTTTCCAATATAATTTTACAAACAAACTTATGTAAAAAGGAAAAAAATAATTAATTTTCCAATATAATTTTACAAACAAACTTTTTAATTAATTTTCTAATATCTTACTTCAAAAAGGAAAAATAGGTTTCCAATGTAATTTTAAAAAAGCTTCTGTAAGCATCCGGTTCGTCAGGACAAAATTAAGTTCCTACTCGTTCTAGGGGTAAAACAATTAATAAAAGAAACAACAATTATGAGCAAGTCCAACCAACCAAGTACGTAGAATTTTTTTTCCGTAATATCATAAATAAAATAACATAAGGAAACAAAATGTTATTAACATGAATTATTCTAGTACAATAAGATCAACGTGGATAGAGAATCGCACTGAAAAATGCATGTAGAGTTACAGGAAGGCTAGGCAGAAGATGATCAAGAAAGACACTACAATTGATGCCATTATTTGATAAGTAAATGCCTCAGTACCAGGACGGCTTATTAATTTCATTTGTGTGAAGATCATAAGAATAAGCCCGACAGGAGACCCTAAAAGCAGAGTGATAACAAGAATGAGGACGGCGATGGGGTAGCAAACTGGAGCAAGTGTCACATACAACCCCAATCCAAAAGCCACAATCATACTACTTGCCGCCAACATAAATGAAATTGTTGCAAATGGGATGGCGCTGTTAAATTTATCGTTCAGAGCTGTCAGAAGAAGGGTAAATAAGCTTATGGACCCCTGTATAAATGCCAAGGCGTCCGCCAGAATAAATGCCCGGAAGATATATCTTCTCCCTAAAATTGGTGTACCGTGGTCTTGGTTATAACCTCCAGGAATTGTGAAAGCGGCAGCAAATGCTACAGTTGTGATAAGTACGGAGCCTAGTCCAACAACTTGAGTTCTCTCCCATTTGTTTTTGATTGGTGGTCCCATTACATCCTCAAACCACCTTGGAGTAAATTTAAAACCTTCAGTATCAACGTACTCGTTAATCCGCACAATCTTGTGAGGATCATCCTCCTGTCGGAGACAACAGATCAAGTTAATAGTTGAAAATTTAACAAATAACACTAACGAATATTAACTACCAGTATCAAGTTCTAATATGAAAAAATATGTAAAAGGGGAAAGATATATATTTGAGTTTTGATTCATGCTCCAATCCACCGAAAAACATAATTAAAGATCCATAGTAATTAAATTCATATAACGACTGCAATTTAAATAGAAAGATACCTTGTGATTTTAATCTTCAGATCAGTAAAAGATACGGACTGGACTATTTGATTTGACATGTAGCTAGCTCTTAATTATCACAAATAAATTTAACAGATTTGGTACCAGTTTTAAGATAATTATTGAATTTTCTTTTGAGATCATTCAAACATTTTTTGTTTACTGAAAAATGGGGTACTGGAGTAAAATTCATATGTGTTTTATTTATCCAAAAACAAATTGGGTACTGGAAAATAATAGGATGTTATACATTTCGTGGTAATTTCGCGGTAAAATTCATATTTGTTTTGTTTATCCAAAAACGCTTTAATTTGTGCTCATTTTTAAGATTCGAAAAAGAAGTTTCTATAATCATTTAAAGGACGTAATTCGGATAAAAGCCCTATTGGGAAATAAGTGAGATTTCGAGGCAATTTTTGAGCCCAAAATGTTTTGTTTTTTTCATAACGCGTACGTGCTCGGTAGTCCACTTCTATTTATTGAGAAAATAACCTTGTGACATTATTCTAATACGAACTAATCAGATCCTTCTGATGACATTAATTCAAATATTTTGGCAGCATAATTCCAAGATAAATTTATCCTAATATATATCTATGAGTGAGGCTACGGTGCTATGCATAGCACGGATTGGGTCCGTACTACGGCTCAAAATTTGACTTTTCAAAATTCTAACGGTCGATCCGAACCATTCAACATGATTATAAAATGAATATGTACTTGCGAACCAAATTTTACATTTTTTCGATTTTTTTTACTATTTTTTTAGATAGGCTGTTTTTGGATGGTCCAGAATGTTCAGATCAAGTGATTTTCGAAAAAATAGTAAAAAATTTGAAAAAATGTAAAATTTGGTTTGCAAGTACATATTCATTTTATAATCATGTTGAACGGTTCGGATCGACCGTAGGATTTTGAAAAGTCAAATTTTGAGCCGTAGTACGGACCCAATTGGTGCTCTGCATAGCACCGTAGCCTCACTCTATATCTATTATTCTATTATTCTATTATTCTTTATGACTCAGATCAAAAGTATAAAAAGACTTTACCTATACTAGCTATGATGTCCACTCAAATCGCATTTGTGTTGACACTGAGACTAATACTTTTCACCTAATTACCTAATTAACTAGTATGTATTTTATGTGCTTGGTAGTTCATTAGTTGGTAGCAACACACAAGATAACTAAAATAAACAAGAAATAATTTTCTGATGTAATTTGTTAATTTAAACATACCTTATTAGTTTCTAACAGTTGCCTCCTGGAAAGTTCGAGTGTTGTTAAGCCTTCTTTGTTTAGGATTTTTTCTGCAACTTTATTTATCTTTTTTTCACAAATAGCTACCATAGTACACGGGTGTTTCTTCATTGCTGCAATGTGCAATGGTGTATTTCCTTCGCAATCCTTTGCAATATTCATTCTTGTCATCATTTCTTTAATACTAGTGTCTTCAGATGTCTCCATATAAATATTGTACTTGTCCTTTTCTGCAGCATGGTGAAAGAGATTTCTTCCACGAGGATCTAGCAACTCGGCACAATGAGGGTACTTTTCCATTAAATGAAATACCAATTCCCCATTGCCCGTGCTTGCGGCTAAATGAACTGGAAACATTCCAGTTGAAAATTGGGTGTATGCCAGAGCATGGTCCTGTTCTAACATGGTCTGCACCAGCTCAGTATATTTTCTGTCTATTGCTACGTTCAATGCAGAAAACATATTGTTGTTGACCCTGTAAGCGACCTCAGGGTCCAACTTCATCAACGCGATGCTGATATCTATATTGCCGTAATTAGCAGCAACGTGCAAGGCTGTGTCCCCACTTTCATTTGTTTGTTCGAGAGCATCCTTCACGGCAACAGGATCAATTTGAATGAGGTTAACGTTGTGGATGACCTTCTCGTTTCCAAATTTCGCAGCACAATGAAGGGGTGTTTCCAAATTTTTGTTTGGCGATTTTAATAGGGACACATCTCTTCGGAAAACCATCAAAGCGAGCTCGTTTTGCCCTTTAGTAACAAGTAGGTGAAGAACGGTGTCTCCAAAACGTGTTGCATATTGGAGCTCGGATTGGACAGTCTGGTGTTCTGGTTTTATTTGATGGGGAGGAAAATGTGAAGCCTCTATTGTCACCTGATTAGACAATGTATAATTTAATTTGGTCATATGTTTCGATTGAAAATGAAATGTAAAAGACTAACAACTTTAGCTTTTAATTGCATCTAATTAATACGTGTTATATGTATAAGTGACTACAATAAGTATTTAGAAGCTTTATATTGTGATAACGTATATATGATTGTGTACGAAATTTGAGTGGTTCTACGCTAGATCAAAGAACCTGATATATAAACTAAACAGAATATCATAAAATGAAATATTTCATTGCTGGATCGTTAGTTTATAGAAAATAATAAACTTTAAAATAAAGATCTTTAATTGGACTTGTATATGAATTAATAAGGACTCATTAGTGTTGAAATTGATATTTTTGTCAATATTTGTGATGTATTATAATAAAATAGTGGATTCTTGATTAGTTTGAGTATTGGACGATGTTTGAAAATGTTTAGATGCATTAGAGATGTTAAACGGAACCTATATATACCACGAAATAATGAATTAAATACTGGAAAAAAAAGAGAGCGATTCTATAACTTTCCATCAGCACTTTCTTAATTTCTGTTTTTATGTTTTCCACTAAAAACACAAATCCCAAATTACTAAATCAAACTAAAATAGGTCATGCATGCATGCATGCATCCGTAGGACGACAATTAATTATTCCTTTTTTAGAGTTTTAGGCCTACTATTTTCTATTTATTAAAAACTAAAAAAAGATTTACAAGTTATAGCAGTAATGTATTGTGATCATGAGAAAAGTAACAAGAAAGTGTAAGAGAACCCCAGACTGAAAGTACAAATGCAAGTGACCAACAATATTTAGCCTGTTAGAAAAAAAATCTCAAGCTTTGTCATTAAGGAATGGAATGTACGTACATCAAGCAAGAAATACAAACATGATCTTGGTCATCGGAGGGACTTAAAGAATATGTTCTGACCATGATGGAATTATTGAGGTTAATATTAATTTAGTTATTTAAAATAAACACCAATTCAACTTTATGATTGGAATAGTAAAACAACCGGATGACTATTTCGGACACTATTTACGACAGGACCATCCAAGAAATTGGACACTATTTCTGTCAGCTACAAAACCAGTAAAATTAATACATGATTTAGCTGAAGATCAAATTAAGTTGATGAAGCTTCTATTTTCTTAACAACTTAGTACTCGTTGTTTGGTCAAATATTGTCTGTCTAAATTGTTATTGTCAAATTTTGTTTTTTCGTAAAGCTAATGAGCATAACTCCAAACATTTAGCACCAGATGTTTGTTATCTAACTTAAACAATTTGGTTTCAATGAAATCGGTGGACCTTTCACCTTTTCCCATTGTCAACAAAACAAAATGGTAATGCTTATTCAAGTTAAGTCTATGTACATTATACTTGGTGTAAATCGAGAATAACAGTCGCAGAGGCGGAACTAGAAAATAGAGATTGGGGGGCTAAATAATCAAATATAGTGTAATTTCATTTTATAAAAGGAGGCTTAAAGATATTAATGCATATAAAAATTACAAAATTTAATAGATCAAACTATAAATTTTCTTTTTTGAAGATCAGTGAGCATAGCTCGACCGACGATTTGATTAATAAAAAGATTATTTACAAAGTGTAACTCCTTATTTAATTACAACAAACAGCTAAAAATTAAAATTCTCTCAGCTCTGTTTTAAAGGTTGGTCCGCCACTTGTGAATTTCTGATGCCGTTTGGTCTACAAGTTGCGGGATGGTCTGTCGTGTGGCTGTGAACAATCTCCTGTTACGCTCCCGCCACAAAGCCCAACAGCCCGATGCCCATACCGTGTCCCAGAGGGTAGCAGTTGGGCGGTCCATCAACCTCCGCGATTTCCACCAGAGTTCAGTGATCTCCAGCTGTTGCTGTAAAGGTACTCGCAGGTTGCATCTAAACAGTAGCATCCTCCAGAATCCTATCGCATAAGTACATGTAAGTAAAAGGTGGGTCATTGTTTCTGCTCCAGCATCCGAGCAGAGGTGGCATCCCAGATCGACCGCGCAACCCCTCTGTCGCAGCTCTTCCTGGGTTAAAAGGCTGTCCTGGGATATGATCCAGATGAATACCTTAACCTTGTGCGGTATTTTGAGTTTCCAAATGGACACATTCCGCGGGCTCCGCTCCCCTCTGTCGTGCCGCACTCTGTAAGCCGAGGAGGTAGAGAAATTTCCATGCGTCGTCCATCGCCAATGGATAATTGGGAGAAAATCATCGGGCATGACTGATGTGTTATAGAAGGGCAGCACCGTGCAAATTGATTTGAGGAATGCAGATAGGTCGGTGTTGTCATGAAGTTGGGATGTGGATGTAATGCCATCAAACTATAAATTTTCAAACTACAGGGGGTGCTTAGCACCCTTTCCCCACCACTATGTTCCGCCCTTGAACAGTCGGTGATTATTAATTAAAGCAGAAAATAAATTTTCAATCATAGTATCAAATTTCCTATATTTTTATAAGATTTTTTTTTTACAATGAGTTACTCAATGAAAAATATATAAGTTACTCAATGAAAATTAACTTCTTCTTAATGAAAAGAAAAAGTATTAAATCCATTGAGTTCAAATTTTAGTAGTTATACGTATGTCAAGCCACCCAATTATTTAATATCCACAAGGGATTTCTCCATCCGGGTTCAAAGTCAGCGACCTCTCACACGGAAGGCATTAATTGCCTTTCCCACTGACCAAATGCTGGTTCTAATGTACTTATTTAGGTGCACACTAGAAAAATTCTCATAAAAATTATGTATAATAAAGATAAGCAGAATTACAACCTTGTTGACAATAATAATAATAATAATAATAATGACAATAACAACAAACGGTGACAATTAATAATAGTAATAATATAAATAAAATGAAAACTAAATGTAATTAATGTCTTAATTAGTATTACTTCAATCACAACGCCAACATGAAATTCCCTGTGTGCTCCCCCAGTTTAATAAGATAGATTTACAGACACCATTAAAGAAGGGGTGTCAATGGGTACGATATGGGTAGGGTGGAAGTATTTTCATACCCATCCCACTAAGAATTGATCTTACCCATACCCTACCCATATTCATTAAGAATTGGCTTACCCTACCCTACCCTTACCCGTTAAAATTGTCGGGTAACGAAACGGTAACATGTGAATAATTAATAATACTAATATAATAATTAGTTTTATTATATTGTACAAATAGAACATAAAAAATTATTAATTTCATACATATACAATCACATTGCTAATAAAAAAATGTGCAATTAATTCTAAATAATTTTTTTTTTATAAAGCAAGAGAATTCAAAAACACAATCTCTTTGGATAAATTTTATTATTTAACTAAATAACAAAACGTGCAAATAAAAATAATATGTTCAATATTTTTTATAGTAAAACACTAAATAACAAAAGTCCATCACAAATTCACTACAAAAGACTGGCACTTTTCACGAGGATAAAAAATGACTTTTCGCGACGGAGTACCGTCATAAACGTGCTTTTTCTATTCGCGACGGTACTTTTCGCGACGGAGTCCCATCATAAATGCGTTTTCTCTCTCGCGAAAGTGCCTACTTTGTTGTTATGATTATTGCTCAAACTATATTATATGAAATATTTCGCCAATAAATTTCACCATCACTAATTATTACTCAAGCATTATTATAAAATTTTATTTTATACAATTATCCTATAGGGTAATGGGTACGAAATAGGCTTTACCCGTACCCTTACCCGTTTAGCTAATGAAAAACAATCCTTACCCATACCCATATTCGATAAGCTAACGAAAAAAAAATCTTACCCATACCCGCCTTATCGAATACAGTACGGGTAGGGTAAACGGTTAAAAGGGTATATCATTGACTGAATTTTACTAGAGTGTGAATTATTACCTGAATTTCTGTTGGTTTTTCCGGCTATAGTCCAAGACGTCGTATCAGCACATCACTGTCGCCTTTCATTACTGCTCTGAAAAGATCTACAGGCATAACTGGACGTAATTCGGGTACCATTTGACTTTCAGATCTTATGCTTTGGGAGGATGGAATAGACATTACTATCACGTTTAGCTTAAACTGCTCTTACTCTGTAGCGAAGGAGGATAGATATATATATAAATGGTTGGGGGAAGATTTCGTTGTGCAGTCTCAAGGTCAATAACTAGTTTTATTTATTTAATTTAACTTGGGGCCCGTAGCCTGTTCCATCGTTGGAAAAGTCCACAGCTGGGGAAAACCTTTCGTCTCTCTTCCTACCCTTTTTATATTATTACATATCCTCAGAAATGTAGAATTTTCTTTTAAAATAATGAGTTTGGTAGTTAAAAAAGCACACCCACATAAATTTAATCTAATACACAATTCATCTTTTTTTTTACTCAGAAGTTCTTTTTTCTGTGTCAGGTTGATTCACTAGTGTCCCTGAACTTTCCACGACACAACACGTCGTTTCTACTGCCGTAAATTTGTAAGGAGACAATGAGAACTATAAATTTGTTAAGAACGAAGGATAGGGTAATTTTTTATCCATAGAAATTAATAAAATAAGAGGTACAAACATATAGAGTGGTTAATTTGCAATATTTTTATAAAGATCAGGATCAACGGTCCTGATCAGAAGTTTTTGGATCGAGATCATTAGTTCTGATCCAAAGTATATTTTTTTTTATTCATTCGACACAACTTAAAAGAGATCATTAATAAGAAAATATAATAATTGATGAGTAAATTTGTAACTTTCTAAAATATGAAGAAATAATTATGATATTATGAATTTAGAAAAAATATAGATAATTTTGAGATTTTTAAATGATATACGTAATTAAATTCCTCTTAATTTATTGACCCCCAAAAAAAAATGAAGTTCAAAAATTGCGTGGAGCCTTGTAACAGAAAAACTATATTGATATTGATACTACTTTTCTTCTAGGAAAAAATGGATAATAACAAAATATCTATGCGTATGGCAAGCAACGCAGCATCCATCCTATCGAAAGGGGAAAAAACGAGAGGAGTTTGGGAGCGCGCCATTCCCGTACAACCACGTCATAATCCCCCATTTTCTCTCCTTATCAGCTTCTTTTGATGAATTTAATTATGTATGGAGAAACGAACCACGACATATCACATCAACCGCCTTGCAGTAAAATAAAAATGGGTGGATCTCATTGTAGTGTCCAAATAATAAGAGCCGCATTTCAGATTATCCACTGTGATGTAACAAGCTGTGAGCCGTATGATTTATAATGGACGGCTGAGATACTTAATAAATTTATATTGGACGAGTTGATTAATGGACAGGGCCTAAAATTCGTCTAATCTTTAAATCAGGCTTTATAAAGGGACTGAGTCTGAACAATTGCTGACCGGCCCGTTGAAACAATTATACGTAAGAGTCGGGCCAGTACTAGTGTCAATCAATGAAACAATTATGCGTAAGAGTACATCAATAAATTAATTTGCTATAGAAAAGTTTTATTTCCGACTCAGCTATTCATAACAAAGAAAAGCATACGATCCAAACCCGCTACATTAAGTTCATATATGGTCTTATTCTGCCCATGTTTTATTTTAATTTAACAACGATCAAATTCTAATTAAATAAATAAAAGACTTTTAGGTTCTAATTGAATATGATATTGAAAAGCCGATGATGCTTGATTGTTTCTTGTAACATACTAACATATCCATTTCACAATATATATGCATGTTATAGTTTTACTATATATCATGATTACTATCCAGATAACATGGGCCGCATAGACACCTACCTTGAACTTCAAAAGCCCAAAATTAAGTAGAGCCATCTAGGCCCGTCCGCCTTGGGCCCTAGTAATTACATTTTGGTGATAACTGATAACTAACCAGACTTTTTAATTTTGCAATGGTTTACTTTAAAAAAAAATTCTAATTTGAAGTAACAAAAGTTTCTGCCCGTTCAGGTAAAAATTCAGTAAAAAAAGAAACATCCATTATAACAAAGTCCAACAAACCAAGTACACAGCAAAAATGTTCTTTTTATGTCCCAAAAAAAAAAGAACATAAAGAAGAAAAAAAATGCTTCATGAAGCAAACAAGGCAGACTTGGATAGAGAATGACAATGGAATTATTGACTTAGGAAGACCAGGAAGAAAACAAACAGGAGAGACAGGGCATAAATTGCCACTATAGGGTTCGCATTAAGAAGAAAATTATTACTAATGATTTATAACGCCCCAAAAACCAGACAGGAGACCCTATAAACGGAGTAACAAGGAGGAGGATGACGATTGGCAAACAAACTGGAGCAAGCGTTACATACAACCCCAATCAAATGCCACAACCATACTACACGCTGCAAACAGAAAAACAATTGTTGCAAATTTGAAGGTGTCGATAGTCACATCTGGCAGAGCATTAATAAGAAGCACAAATAAGCTTAAGAATCCTTGTATAAATGCTAAGTCGTTTGCTAAAATAAATGCCTAGAACGTATATCTCCTCCGTAGGACTGGTGTACCGTTGTTATAACCTCCGTAGATTGTGAAAGCAGCAGCAAATGTCACAATTGTAATCAATACGGAGCCTAGTCTGGTGACTTGAGTTCTCTTCCATTTATTTCCAAAGGATGATGGTTTCATTACATTGGTAAACCACTCTTTAGAAAATTTCTCACCATAGGTCATCTCGTGGGCGGAAATTCGTGCAAACAACGGCCTAGAATCCTGTTATAATATTATTAACCAAGAAAGCACTCAATTGAAGTTACAAACGGTTCTAATGAAGAATTTATTGTTAAAAAGATGTCATATTTTAAGTAATTTATTATCTTCCATTCTTGCAAAATTTAACAAATAACAATTAGTAACTAATAGTTTTGTTGTATTGTATTGGGTGATACTCTAATACACCGACAAACATTAGAAGATCCAGAACAATTAAATTCATAGCACAATTGTAATTTATAATTATAAAATTTATGATTGTGGCCAGTAAATTAACAATTCTAATCTTCAGAATACGTAAAGAAAATATATACTTCGTATGGTGTTAAGTCTCGTTTGTTTCGGATTGTTTCTGCAACGCGATTCATCATGTTTTTCCAAATAAATCTCGTAGTAGACATGTGTCCCTTCATTGCAGCACAGTGAAACCGGTCAAGTGAACGAGTACAGTAGACATGTCTCATAGTAGACATGTGTCCCTTTAATTTTAAAATATTTCATTTATAAATTAATGAAAAAAAATGAACGAGTACATTTTCAAATGAAATATTTTAAAATTAAAAAAATTATATATTTGTTTTATGTGATTTACAGTAACACTTTAATTTTTGAGAACTAATGATTCATCTATAATAACTTTTTTGAGAACTAATGATTCTTCTATAAATTTTTTAATTTTAATATTATCTAAGACATTGTTAACGTATTTATTATGTCGATTTATTAATTGTCGTTTACGTTTACGTGTATATGGGTTGGTTGGAAGAGGGTTATTATGTGGATGTATAAGGAGTGTGTGATTGTGCTGGATTGGAAATCTATCAACTAATTTTTATGTATGAATATGAAAATTAGTGACATGCGAAGGTTATATTTTTTTGAAAAAAAATGCTAGTAAGTGTTATTTTAATTGTCAAACTGTTATTAAATAATTTGCTATCAATATAATTTTTTTTTTTTATAAATGGTTGCATTTGCACTATACTTTCTATATTACTTGGTGGGCATACTCCGATTTTTTAGTTACTATTTAAAGAAAAAAGAATATACAGGGTTGATATAATTTAAAAAAAAATCCAATATTCCACAGCATTCAAAGATGTAACGCATATATTATCTACACACTATTTAAGAATTTGATAATGCATGTGTACCACAATGGTGCATAAGAGTGACACACAAATATTATCCGTGCACCGGATAATGTTAGACTTTTTTTTTTTTTCCAAACTTACATTAACTTTGTCTATTTTTTTTTAAATGATAACTTAAAAAAATTCAGGGATACTATTACTATGCAGTAATTAATTATGGTTTTCTGTTCTTTTCTCTATGGAGCCAAATATGTAGCTGCTCAGTAAATAAATTAAGTGCAAAAACTAAGAGGCAACACAGTATGCTAAGTTTTTTTAGAAAAGTTTAAAGGAGATAGTGTGCTGTCAGTTCTGAATATTTATTAGGATTTTTTGGGGTGCTCGCAATGTAGAATTCTGTGTGTCTTATTGAAATATTTTTATTTTTAGTACTCACATTATGTTTGATACCCTCCTTCTTAAAAAAATAACAACATGTTTGGTACCGATTCTTTTTACAAAATAAGAGGATTAGTTGCCATTATATTAGTGTAAAGATCAGAATTATCTTTGCAGCAAACGGGTGATAAAGTTATAAAGCATGATCAAGTTAAATGAGAGAAATAAATGTAATGAATCAACAAGTTAATGTGAGGATAAGAAATTTATTTTAATTATGTCTTAATTAACAGATCTGTTTCACATTATATATGCTTTACATATTAACTTGAAAAGCCCAAAATTAAGTACAGCTCTCTATTATGTCCGTTTGCCTTGGGCCCAGCACCGAAATGGAGCCCATACATATTGGTGATAACTGATAACTAACTTGAATATTTAATTTTCCAAAGTCTCACTTAGAAAATTAATTATAATTCTAATATTTTTGTTTTAACTTTTTTCAATATTCTAGTAGATAATTAATTCAAAATATCATAGTAACACTACGATTTCTTTGGTAATAGAAAATGGCCATAATGATGTTAATTAGAATTTACTTATTGCTTTATTGCCATATTTATTGAAAAATTATGTCATCATTATGTTCAATACACATATTTATTGAAAATAAAATAACAGATGGAATTACATTCCGTACAAAAAGCACACTATTATTTACAAATTTAATCAAATAATATTCAATAAGTTGTTCTTGGTGCTAAATTAATTCAATAAGTTGTTCTTGGTGCTAAATTAATTAATGAACTGTGCCAAACAATTATTAACCCTCCTCCCATGCATATAATGGTTACTTGGTTAGACCATGTTCTTATTAACTAATCTTCACCGGAGAATTTTTATTATCGACTCCGCTATTCGTAAAAAAACGAAGTATATACGAACCAAAGCCTCTACGTAATTAAGTTCATAAGTACTGCTCTTATTCTGCATATGTTTTCTTTTATTTTAGCAACGATAGGTCAAATTATAATTAAATAAAAGACTTTTATATTCTAATCGAATATGACAATGAAAAGCCGACGATGCTGAATGTGCTTACATGAAACATATAACATATCCATTTTTTTCCTAGTATATATGCGTACATATCCATTTCACAGTATATATGCTTTATATATTATAGTAGTTCAGTTCTACTATATATATCTTGATATAAGTTGTCGAGTAACACGGGCCACGTAGGTACCTAGAACTTGGAAAGCCCAAAATTATATATGTACAGCTGTCGAGGCCCGTCAGCCTTGGGTTCCAATATAATTTTACAAAAATACTTCTGTAAAGAGTAAAAAACTAAGAAAAGAAACAACAATTATGAGCAAGTCCAACCAACCAAGTACGTACAAAAAAATGTTCCGCAATATCATAAATAAAATAACACAAGGAAAAAAATGTTATTAACATTAATTATTCTAGTACAATAAGATCAACGTGTGGATAAATAATCGCACTGAAAATGTATGTAGTTACAGGAAGGCCAGGCAGAAGATGATCAAGAAAGACACAACAATTGATGCCATCATTTGATAAAAAAATGCAAGACTAGTAGGACGGGCTATTAAATATACCGGAGTGATGACAATAATAATAAACCCGCCAGGAGATCCCATAAACAAAGTGATAACAAGGATGAGGACGGCGATAGGGTAACAAACTGAAGCAAGCGTCACATACAATCCCAATCCAAATGCCACAATCATACTATTCGCTGCCACGACAAATGACATTGTTGCAAATGGGATGGCTCTGTCAAATTGTTTGTGCAGAGCTGTCAAAAGAAGCACAAATAAGCTCATGGATCCTTGTATAAATGCCAAGGCATCTGCGAGAATAAATGCCCGGAAGATATATTTTCTCCCGAGAACCGGTGTACCGTGGTCTTGATTATAACCTCCGGGGATTGTGAAAGCAGCAGCAAATGCTACAGTTGTGATAAGTACAGAGCCTAGACCGACAACTTGAGTTCTCTCCCATCTATCATTGGGCTGTGGTACCATTATATCCTCAAACCACGTTGAAGTAAATCCCAAACCTTCAGAATCAATTACGTACTCGGAAATCTGCTTGATGATGCGAGGATCATTATCCTGTAGGAGACAACAGATCAAGTTAATAGTTGCAAATTTAACAAACAGCACTAACGAATATTAACTACCAGTATCAAGTTCTAATATGAAAAAAAATGTAAAAGGGGGAAGATATATATTTGAGTTTTGGTTCATGCTCCAATCCACCGAAAAACTTAAAGATCCATAGTAATTAAATTCATATAACGACTGCAATTTAAATAGAAAGATACCTTGTGATTTTAATCTTCAGATCAGTAAAAAGATACGGACTGGACTATTTGATTTGACATGTAGCAGCTCTTAATTATCACAAATAAATTTAACAGATTTGGTACCAGTTTTAAGATAAATATTGAATTTTCTTTTGAGATCATTCAAACATTTTTTTTTACAAAAAAATGTACTAGAGTAAAATTCATATTTGTTTTATTTATCCAAAAACAAATTGGGTACTGGAAAAGAATAGGATGTTAAACATTTCGTGGTAATTTCGCGGTAAAATTCATATTTGTTTTGTTTATCCAAAAACGCTTTAATTTGTGCTAATTTTTAAGATTAGAAAAAGAAGTTTCTATGACCATTTAAAGGACGTAATTCGTACAACTGGATTAAAGCCCTATTGGGAAATAAGTGAGATTTCGTGGCAATTTTTGAGCCCAAAATGTTTTGTTTTTTTCGAAACGCATACATTATTGAGAAAATAACCTTGTGACATTATTCTAATACGAACTAATCAGATCCTTCTGATGACATTAATTCGAATATTTTGGCAGCATAATTCCAAGATAAATTTATCCTAATATATCTATTATTCTATTATTCTTTATGACTCAGATCAAAAGTATATGAAGACTTTACCTATACTATGACGTCCACTCAAATCGCATTTGTGTTGACACTGAGACTAATACTTTTCACCTAATTACCTAATTAACTAGTATGTATTTTATGCATGTGCTTGGTAGTTCATTAGTTGGTAGCAACACAGAAGATAACTAAAATGAACAAGAACTAATTTTCTGATGTAATTTGTTAATTTAAACATACCTCATAAGTTTCTAACAGTTGCCGCCTGGAAAGTTCGAATGGTGTTAAGCCTTGCTTGTTTCGGATTGTATCTGCCACGTCATTCATTTTGTTTTTGCAAATAGACTTCATAGTCAACCTGTGTCCCTTCATTGCTGCAATGTGCAATGGTGTATTTCCTTCATAATCCTGTGCATTATTCATTCTTACAATTATTTCTCGAACACTGGTGTTTTTAAATATCTCCCGAAAACCCTTGCGCATGCTCTTTTCTGCAGCAACGTGAAAAAGGTTTCTTCCGTGAGGATCTAGCAACTCGGCATGATCAGGGTAATTTTGCATTAAATGCAATACCAATTTCTCATTGCCCATGCTTGCGGCTAAATGAACTGGAAACATTCCAGTTGAGAATTGGGTGTATCCCAGAGTACGGTCCTGTTCTAACATGGTCAGTACCATCTCAGTATATTCTCTGTCTATTGCTATGTTCAATGCAGAAAACATATTGTCGTTGATCCTATATGCCACTTCAGGATCCAATTTCATAAGTGTGATGCTGATATCTATATTGCCGTAATTAGCAGCAACGTGCAAGGCTGTGTCCCCACTTTCATTTGTTTGTTGGAGAGCATCCTTCACAGTAACAGAATCAATTTGAATGAGGTTTTGGATGACATTTTCGTTTTTGACTTTCGCAACATAGTGCAGGGGTGTCTCTAATTTTTTGTTTGGCGATTTTAATAGGGACACATCATTTCGGAAAACCATCAAACACTAGTACAAAAAACCCCTTCACCGACCCTCAACCACCGACTGTTTTAATATGTAACAGTCGGTGTAGAGACTGCTGGTAAAATCGTAAATAAGAACAATCTCAACACCGACTGTTCTCTTACAAAAAACCGTCAGTAAACCAACACCGACTGTTTTTTGTAAAAAACAGTCGGTGTTGAGCAATTACCAACACCGACTGTTGTTTTAAAAAACCATCGGTGTTGGTGATACCTACACCGACTGTTTTTTACAAAAACAGTCGGTGTTGAGCTAACAAAATTTAGTTCCCGTTTATAACTCTCGATCAGCCGCCAAATATTTCATTTCCCTCTTCTTTGCCGAAAACCCTCCCAAAATTTTGAGTTGAGTTTCTCTCTTTGGATCAGCCTCGCGATCTCCCAAACACCCCGCCAAAGCACCGAGCACCCGAGTCGCCTTGCTGCCTCCGGCTCCGCCAAGCACCGAGAACCCGAGTCGCCTTGCTGCCTCGCCCCGCCCCGCTACCTCGCCTTGCTGCCTCGCCCCGCACCAGCACCCGAGCACCGCTGGAGGACTGAAATCAGAGCACCCGAACCGAGAAGGGTTTTCGCTTTGCACCCGAGCACCAGCACCCGAGCTGAGAAATGGGAATTGGGAGAGAGGGTCGGATCCGACTGATTTTGTAATCAATCCCCGATCTTGTTTTCATCGCGCAACTCTGATCAATCTCAGAGGACTGAAAGAAAGGAGCAGGTTTTCGCATCAATGGGTAGAAATCCCTTTCGATCTGTTAAAACCCTAATAGATCGATTTAGGAATCCGAAATCAAACTTCGCTGCTCTCCTCCTATGCCTCGATGCCATTTTGGTAACACTGATTATTCTCTATGTACCATGTGAGTGATCATCCTACTAATTAAAACCTTCTTTTAGTATATTTTCTCTAATTTGGGTCTGGTTAATTTCTACTCATTTGGTGCAAAGTTGTAATCTTTCAATGCCTAATTTTTGATGTATTGTTGTTTGTGAATTTGGGGCAAGGGGCCTGATCAAACAATGCTTAATCCATATCGAGATGCTGAAATTATATCTGCATATCAAATGTAAATAGTAACCCGTTTATAAAATCTTTAGTTGACAATCGGATGCAGATAATATCTGAATTTGTAAACCTATTTACCTCAAGTTCACTCTTTCTCTCAACATCAATGGTGATTTAAGAGGGAGTGTGTTGCATTTTTTTAATAGCCATGATATTTTCTCATGAAGTTCTGGAGTTTTGTCAGTTTAGACCTCAAACTTTCTCTAATTTGATTGCTTAATCAATTCTTTTTTTTTTTTTCAATATTTGGAAATATGTTTTAGGTAGATGGGTTTCTTAGTGGAGAGAGAGACTACTCCAAGCTAAAAGGAGATACTGGGCCTTTGGTCTATCCAGCTGGGTTTCTCTACGTATACTCTCTTGTCAAATTTGTCACTGGAGGCCATGTCTTTCCTGCTCAGGTCATAAGTAATATACTCTTTTTCTTAAAAAAAAGAAATCAGATAGTTGTAAACTTCAACATATTCTTTATTCGTTACATTTGTCGTCCCTGATTCCTAGTACCAGTGTATAACTGTACCAAATTTGGACCATTCATTACATAGAAGCTCATAAAGCTCAATTAGGCATCACTAGAACAATTGGACAAAAACATGATTTCAGAGAAAGCTTAAAGGGAACTTTTAGCCTTTAATTAGCTCACATTTTTACTGGTCTATGTAAGTACAATATCAATTGTGTATTGCATTGCCATCGTGGTAGGTCTTAGTTGGGTTGTCGTAAAAACTACTTGTATTGAGGGTCTTATTGCATATTTTGCATCGTTCCACCTTTGACTAAAGAATATTGTGTTCAATTCTTGCAGATATTATTTGGCGTTATGTACATTATCAATCTTGCCCTTGTGCAGTTCATATACTTGAAGACAGATGTGGTATGTTTTTGTTGTATAATTATATATAAATACAACATGGTGCACAAAGTATTCCTTGACCTTTTTTAACTTATTTGCTCTCATATTTTTCCAAAGTATCTTCTATCAATCTCGTTTTCATTAATGAGTGAGAATCTGAGGTAGGGTTATCTCACTTGTGAGGGGAAATGTTACTTTTAAGGTTCTTCTATCACAAAGAAAAAAATGCACTTCTAAGGAAGGTTTGTAGATCATACTTTAAGAATCAAGTCTTTATTTTAGATTCATGCTAATTATAATACAGGTTAAGAGTTATTTATTTTATTAGAAAATAAAGGTATGGATTGCATGCTGTGCTAACTAAATTGTTGTTCATAAAGGTTTATTCTTACACACGATATCGATAAATTAAGATATGCTGTAAAAGGCAATTAAATTGCAGGGTCCTTTTTTTGCAATTGGTGATAATTTAGGAATTTACATATAATTTTGGTGCATGTGCTAATTTCTTTTAAGCCTCTAGAAAATTCATTCAATGTTTAATTGTTTTTGCTTTTTTAATGATGGTACAGATCCCTTGGTGGGCCTTTGTCTTGCTTAGCTTGTCAAAGAGAGTTCATTCAATATTTGTATTACGACTATTTAATGATTGCTTTGCCATGATATTTCTTCATGCTTCTATGGCCCTGCTTTTATACCAGAAGTGGAATCTAGCTCTTCTTTTCAGGTACTTAATTTTTTGGTGTTCACTCACAAAAGAAGTCAGTAGTATCGTTATCTGCTGTCTTGTTATAGTACTGTTTAGGTCTTAGAGTGAGGCTATGGTACTATGCATAGCACATATTGGTCCGTACTATGGATCAACATCTTCATTTTCAAAGTCCAAACAATCGATCTGAACCGTTCAACCTGATCTAAATAGTTACCAAAGGAGAAGTTAGAAAAGGGAGTTATCTGCTCATCTGCAGGGAACCATGCTCAAGGAGTCGCATTGTCTGCAAGGGAGCTGAATTGTGATGCCGTCATTGTCATGCCCGTGACCACTCCTGAAATTAAGGTATTAATTATTTCCTCGTACTTTACTTATTTCAAAGATTATAGATACAGGTTTTCGTTTGTGCAAGCTACACCAATTATTTGCAAAAAAAAATGCAAATTACACCTTAAAAATTTGCATCTCACCAGTTACTTTTCCGGTAATTTGCTAATAGCACCCAAGTGATAAATACAGAATGACTAATATTCCCCCGACTTTTTTCATATCTAGTTAACCAAATTTCCTGCTAGTTAACTCATCTAAGTTTGTTGCTCACATCTAATCCACTTGTTTTTATTTGGGTTCAAGCCGTGTTTCGAAATATAAAAAGTAAAAAAGATACTATAGAGAACGATTAAAATTTTCTCATTGATTTACCCTTTCCATTGCAGCAACAGGCGGTTCAGTGTTATGTTCAAATATCACAAAAAGTTTGGGTCTTGTGTGAAAAATATGATTAGTGCTATTTTCCAAAGAAAAAAAACCCCAAAATGATGTGACCTAAGCGGTACACTGATAACTATTTCAGCCCAACATATAGCTCAAAATGTTTAATCATGTCATAGTAGGATTCACTTAAAATTCAAAACTGCACTGAATATTTGGGCCTGAAATTGTATGCAATACATGACTTCATCCTTTTCTGCGAGAGAATGAAATTTATCTGTTCCTTTTTGTGAGAATATGAATGTAATTCCTGCAGTTTTCTAGGTGTATGTGTGTGAGAGAGAGAGAGATATCTTTAGAATGCACCATGTTAAAGCACTCAAGGGGATATTATCCTGTGTGCTTGTTATATCATCTAATGATTATAATTATATGCAGTGGCGATCAGTTGAGAGATTAGGTGCCACTGTTGTACTAAAGGGAGACTCGTATGATGAAGCTCAAGCATACGCGAAACTAAGAGGGGAGCAGGAGGGATCGCACATTCATTCCTCCATTTGACCACCCAGATGTCATAGCAGGGCAGGGTACAGTTGGCATGGAGATTATCAGACAGGTGAACAGCGACCCGATTCATGCAATATTAGGTGTTATTAGCATAACAAAAGAATATTCTTCATGGCTCTACTCTTGTGTCATGTGTGCTTGATTTGTGAAGGTTCATACTTGTGTAAAATGTGTGAAATGTTTGTTTTTTTGTTTTGTTTTTAATTTGTACATGAATATGGTTACACTATATATATTGGTTTCTGTTCTTAGATGAAATGTGTGAAATGTTTTGTTTTGTTCTTACCAGTTGTCACGTCTATAGATGCAAAAAAAAAAAAAAAAAAAATTCGGTGTTGGCACCTATACCGACGGTTTTTTCAAAAAAACAGTCGGTGTTGGGCGCCTACACCGACTGTTTTTTCCAAAAAACAGTCGGTGTTGGATGCCTACACTGACTGTTATTCACCCGTCAGTAAAGATTTATCTATACCGTCGCCGCCATCACCGACGCCTCAATAACAGTCGGTAAAAGGGTTTTTTAACAGTCGGTGAAGAGGTTTTTTGTACTAGTGAAAGCGAGATCGTTGTGCCCTTTAGTAACAAGTAGGTGAAGAATGGTGTCTCCAAAACGTGTTGCACTTTGGAGCTCGGATTGGATAGTCTGGTGTTCTGTCTTTATTTGCTCGGGAGTAGAATGTGAAGCCTCTATTGCCACCTGATTAGACAATGCAAAATTTAATTTGGTCATATGTTTCAAGAGAAAATGATTTGTAAAAGACTAACAGCTATATATAACTTTTTAATTACATCTAATTAATGCTTGTTATATGTATAAAGTGACTACATTTAATTATAAGCTTTATATTTAATAACGTATATATGATTGTGCAGGAAATTTGAGTGGTTCTACCCAAGATGAATGAACCTGATATATAAACTTCACAGAATGTCATAATTAAAGTGAAAAAAATCATTGCTGGATATTTATACAAAATAAACATTAAAATAATGATCTTTGGACTTGTATATGAATTAGTAAGGACTCATTAGTGTTGAAATTCATATTTTTGTCAAGTATTTATTTTTAAATTAGTATTTGTGATGTATTATAATAAGAGTAAGTGTATGGTACTAAACGTGATCTTGGTCATCGGAGGGACTTATAGAGTATGTTCTGACAATGACGGAATTATTGAGGTTAATATCAATTAAGTTATTTAAAATAAACACCAATGCACCTTTATGATGGAATAGCAAAACAACCGGGTGACTATTTCGGACACTATTTACGACAGGACCACCCAAGAAATTGTATTATTTAAAAGGGACAATTTCTATTGTGCCAATACAAACTTTTAAAATAACTAATTTTCTCCGTTAAAACACCATAATATCTAATATTCTCATAAGAACTTAAAATATTTCTCCTATCTCTTTTTCTTTATTTAACTTTCTATTTAATTATTTTTAAAATTGAATTGACAAATATAATATTTATTTTAAATGGAGGGATCCTTTATTCTCCAATAAGAACTTCTCTGCTCATAGAAAATAAACGAACTCTTACTTAAAAAATAGATTCGATGATATGAAGATGAGAATTGTACTTTTGAGTCGATTTACTTGATAATTTGAAAGAGACTAAGGCTGTGCTCCAGAAGACTCTCATTAAAGGAAAGGAAAGGGAATGGAGGTAGAGCGACCAGACCGGACCTGACCAAAGTCATTCACCTTCTCCAGAAGAGAAAAATCAGAGAGGGACATGAGGGCAGTGAAGGGGAGAGGGGGTGAAATTGCTATATGTCACCCTCAAATCAGGTCTAAACAGAGTAAACACGTCTCTGATCCCTTTCTTCCCTTCTCGTTCCTTCCCTCTACCTTTGGTCTTCAGGAGCACACTCTAATGGACCAATCTTCGAGACCTTTTAGTCCATGTCTTTGCTCCCACACAGACTGACATTTGAAGCAACTCAGCAATAATTAGTTCGAATAGAATATTATATTATAGGTAGCGCCTAGTTAACCCCAAGCCAAAATCCACCACACGTTCCCCATGCATTAATTATCTGAGGGACCACTAACTACCTGGGGGGACCACTAACTACTTGGGGGGACTGCCTAATTAAATACTTAATATTTGTATATTTGAAAGATTTAAAATTGGCACGCGCGCAAATATATAATATATCAAGTATTTATAATAAAAAACTAAACATATCCATCTCTCTCATCATACACCCATCTTTTACACGCTTTTAGAAGTGATTTTTTTCTCCGTTCAATCTTACTCATATTCTGACGATCTGTGAGGAATTTTATGAATCTAAAACCACGAACATCTTCAATGCAATTTTATCTTTCAAATGAGATCCATAATGAAGTATTTTTGGATTATCTGTCACGTAAGTATTGATACCTCGTTGTGCAAATATTGATACCTCATCGTGCAAGAATTCATACCTCATTGAGCAAGTATTTATACCTCGTCATGCAAGTATTCATATCTCATAATATAAGTGTAAATAGTTTATGTGTCAAGTGTTTGTACCTAACATATTCTTTCAAATTTTAATTTGTTCCCATATGGCACTGGATGAGATATGAAAAAATTAATATCAAGTATTGCAAGTATTTATACCTCGTCATGCAAGTGTAAACAGTTAATATGTCAAGTTTTTGTACCTAAAAGATTCTATTAATTTTGTTTCTCATATGACACTGGATGATGTCTGAAAGTATTAATATCAAGTATTGCAAGTATTCGTACCTCATAATACAAGTACGAATAGTTCATGTATCAAGTGTTTGTATCTAACAGATTCTATCAATTTTGTTTTCTTATGACATTGGATAACGTTTGAAAGTATTAATATCAACAATTGCAAGTATTCATATATCGTCATGCAAGTGTGAATAATTCATGTATCAAGTGTTTCTACCTTAACAGATTATAACAAATATTAATTTTTTTTTATCTGAAAATATTAATATTAAATATTGCAAGTATTTATATTTTGTCTTACAAGTATTTATATCTCAATAAACAGTACCAAAATAGTATTTGAAAAGAAACATAGTTGGATGAGGGGCATAGTCGGAATAACAAATTGTTCGTTGCATGATTTTAATCCAAAAAACTCAAGGGACAAATAAGAAAGGTTTGAGCGAGTTGGAGTTAAATAAGATAATCTTAAATTTTTTAAGGGTAAATAAGAAACCCAAGAGTTTTTTAAGGGTACATAGAAAATTAACCCTAAATTATATAGAAAACCAGTTCATAAAACAAACAAAAAGAAAAAAAATGACAATTCTTTCAAAACTCTCAATAGAAATCATAGACAGTTGAATTATTTTTTTAGCGAGGATAACGATGGAATTTAAAAAAAATTGAAAAAAAGAAAAGAACTTTTGATAGGCTCATGACTTCTAGCCTAAGAAAAATTCGGCGCAGGACTCGATGAAATTTGTTTAGTGAGAAAAGATTACAAGAACTCAATTCGGGGGCGACGAAGAGATAAGCCTCGGAATTGGCAAATCTTTTGATAGAAAGAGACGGAGTCATGCTCCAGCGTGACTTGGGTTTTTATTTTTTGAGGATTAATTGGAAGAGAGACCATTAGAGGTTTAAGTGAGTTTGAGGATTTGACGGGAAAAATTGGTTTTTATTTTTTAGGGAACTGAGTTTTAGCGCGTTGACTGAAACGATTGGGAGCGTAGGGGACTAGGTGATGGAAGAAGATACAATTACTCAATATTATATATATTTAGGCAGGACTCAGGAGGGAACTCCATGAAATTCTTCAACAACAGACTAACAGAGTGAGAAGAACATTTTTAAATATTAACATGTGACAAGCTGCTATTTGAAGAAGGATTATTGCTAGATAGTGATGATACGTACCATTGGATAGGAAAGTGCATTCAGTTGTCGAGGCCTGTTTAGAATTGATGTCTTTGCAAAATCTTTTTCTTCTGTCAAAACCTACAATTTAGCAAAGATACATATATATTAATATTTATATTTATATAAAAAGAGTATTATCTGGTACAAAATGATTAACCAGTCAACAAATTTTAGGCATAACTCAAAACATTTAGTACTAGATGTTTGTTATCTAACTTAAACAATTTGATTTCAACGAAATCAGTGGACTTTTTCCCACTGCAACAAAAATAACTTCTTAATGAAAAGAAAAATTATTAAATCTATTCAGTTCAAATTTTAGTAGTCATACGTATGTCAAGACACCAAACTATTTAATATCGACAAGTGATTCCTCCATCTAGGGTTCGAACTTACGACCTCCCACATGAAGAGTATTGCCTTTGCCACTAGACCAAATGATGGTTCTAATGTACTGAAATATTTAGATGCACACTAGAAGAATTATCATAAAAATCATATATAAAAGATAAGCAGAATTACAACGTTAATGACATTAATAATAATCATAATAATAATGACAATAACAACAAATGATGACAATTAATAGAAGTCATAATATAAATAAGATGAAAACTAAATGTAATGTCTTAACTAGTATTACTTCACGGCGCAAAAGGCAATTCCCTATGTGCTCCCCCCGTTTAATTAGGTAGATTAATTACAGACACTATATAAGCAACAAATGGTTTGTGAAATATTACCTGATCAATTTCCATTGGTTCTTCCGGCTGTAGTCCAAGACGTGGTATTAATACATCGCGGTTGCCTTCTATTGCTGCCATGAAAAGATCAACTGGCATAATTGGGCATAATTCGGACACCATTTCACTTTCAGATCTAATGCTTTGGGAGGATGAACTGGCCATTACTATATATCACGTTTAGCTTGAATTGCTCTTACACTTTTGCTGCGGAGGATAGATTGTTGGGGAAGATTTTATTGTGCAGTCTGAAAATCAATACCGTGCTATATTTATATAACTTACTGCATGTTGCACATTGGGAATATTTTATAGTGGAGTCTGAAGGTCAATAATGTGTTAGATTTAATTAATTTAACTTCTGACCGGTAGCATGTTACATCCCTGGGAATAGTGTATTGAAATGGACCGGCCGGTCCAGAACCGGACCGGACCACCCGTGATTCAGATCCACGCCCCGGATCGGACCGGACCGTGGCTAGCAACGTTTCTAGCAAGGATTTAGGGTTAACATATTCTAGCAACTGGAGGAAACCATTCGTCTCTCTCCTTGTTTTTTTTACATATTCTGTTATCACCTCTCAAATCTAAAATATTAAAGGATAATGATGATTTGTCTCGTTCAAAAAAATAAAAATAATAACTTGTCATCTAACGGACAGTTCATCCTTTTTTCGCCCAATTCATGCAGCTTCTAAGCAGTCCAAATTGTCTTGGTACATAATAGTGAAAATTATGATATCATTCTCCTTCCCAATTCCTCTATCTGCCATTATTCGTCAGTTTAAATGACGCTAACAGTTAAACAAGGCGGTTCCTTCAAGAACACTGTGTAATTTATACTGAATCAAGAAAATTACACTTCATTGAGGCTCGATTCATCCTAAACTAAGGTCCATTTCACCTCCTCAAAAATCATTATTTGAAAAGTACTTACATTTTTTTCTTGAAATGACTAATTTCTAACAATTTACTATTAGCATTGAAGGAAAAAATATGTGAACCAGCTAAAAGATTATTTATTGTCAACCGGTTAGATATATATTGCTTCTTTGCTACATCTTCAATCAATTAATACTAATTTAAATATTTAGTGTCTTTTAAAATAGAGTAAATCAAAGTAGCTCTAGATTTGTTTAATTTTTTTTTTTGTAATAACAATGAGAAATTGCAGAAGGTAAAACTCAATCAATAAGACCTTGCCGCCCATCTCTCGAATTCACAAAACTTATAATATTAAATTCCACTTCAGTAAGTTTATTTGACATCACAGAAAAGAGAGGAAAATAAGCAACCACCTAAGTCACCTGAACCTAAAATTTAGAAGACTTTAAAATCAATTTGTAGCATATATTATTTCCTCTTAAAGGTATATTAGAGAAATCTGCATGTGTCCGACGTTATTTTTGTTAATCTGTTTCTCTGGATTCATGGTGCCTATTACACTTTATCCTCCTTCGTTTTTCTTTGGTTGGGTCACAACAGCTATTGATGACTTAAACTGGAGCTTGCTTATAGTATTGATTGGAAACTTAGCCATGAAAAATATTTTTGATGAAACATGTCGCGTCATGATCAATTATTTTAAGATGGTTATATATTTAGCGCATAACTCTAATCCTTACCAATGAGTAATAATAATATGGTTATTGTTCAGAGCTTTTACCTTCTTCTCCTTGGACAAGAATGGAAATGGCTTCATTGAGCCGGAGGACTAGAAGTTTGTGCTGGCCCAGGGATGGTACTAGAGGTGATGATATACCATGGATGCCTTGAATGATATTTTGCAAGAGTATACGGAATTGCTCATGCTACCAAGTTTTTGTAATATACAAAACTCTGGGGGTTCTAGTGCATAAATGTCATTCACATGCTTTTTAAATTTTGTTATAAATTGTAAGAACTGAGATTGAGTATTTTTGTAACGGCTTCTTAAAAGGATTTTAGACTTTTAGTAGATGTAATGCTGCATTTTCATATACCGGTACGTAATAGATGCAAATTCATTAAAAAATTGAGATTTAACTGTCATATATTTCTAAGTTGAAAAAGCAAGAAATAGGAATAAAAAAAAAAACAATCTTGCCAGCTTGTGCGTGAATGACCAGCATGTTAATTTAGTGATGAACAAACTATTTTATCATATTGTTGGTTGTTGGAGCATATGCCATAACATGTCTTAGTTTACATATTTA
Organism: Carex parvula; assembly: GCA_025461045.1. Classification (NCBI taxonomy): domain Eukaryota; kingdom Viridiplantae; phylum Streptophyta; class Magnoliopsida; order Poales; family Cyperaceae; genus Carex; species Carex parvula. The sequence continues at coordinate 248,152 of JAJGRW010000467.1, forward strand.
TCTTTTAAAACCCAATAGATGTGGAGTCCACGATGTGGGGACATCAAACAGATCAATGACTTTGATGCACGATATATAGAACTTTTTTTGTTTATCACAAGCACACGATAAAGAGGCGTAATGGACGTGTGAGTATTTGCTATCAAGTGTGCAATAAATTAGGAAGATATTAAGAAAAATTGTAAGTTTATGCGAAGACAAACTCTAGCTGGGATTTATAATTTTGTACATCTTAATACTTTTTTTTTTTTTTCTAGAAAAGAGATATTTCTGAATTATATTAACGAGTCTTGCTAGTATGGCATCGGTGTCATTTCAATCAAAATCATTCAAACCGATCTACTTCATTAGTTGTGTGTTTACATGCAAAATTTATAATTTTTCGAATTTATTTAGTATCAAGTCAAGCTGTCAAATATGAGAGTTTTAAAGTTGATTTTTATGCATTCAATTTTTAATATTTTTGACCGCTTGACTTGATACTAAAATAACTTGAAAAAATTAAAAATTTTGCATGTAAACGCATCACTCATAAAATAAATTAGTTTGAACGGTTTGAATTAGTAGTTTGAAGTCTATCCAATAAGTTGAAAGTTGGTGTCATCGGACACAATGTCATACTAGCCAGACTCTATTAACAACATTCATTGATTTTTTTCTTAATCTAATAACAGCTCTAACGGCTCAGATTGACTCCAGTTTTCTTTCCAAAAAATACAGATACGGAAAGTTCTCAGAACAAAATCATCACTTATAAAATTATGTAAGTAAAAAGTTGTGTTGTTACGAGCGAGTAGAGTAGGCCGATTTTTTTTTATTAATATCCAACATTAAATTAAATAGAAAATTATAAAATTGTTTATGTTTTTTGAGAAATTTTAAAATGTCCATACCGTCGAGATTTTCAGTGGTCATTTTTCTTTCAGAACCGCCAAGATTCTTGACAGTTCTGAAAGAAAAATGACCGCCAGAAATCCTCACAATTCTGAGTATAAATATTTTTCTATTTTACATTATGGTACAGAGTTGAAGGTTTCATTTTAATTTTTCTAGTTTAATTAAATAGAAAATGTTATGACTTTTTTATTTTTTACTATTAAAATATTAGAAATACTTATATATTTCTTTGGAAATAGATGGAACATTATAGAATTGACTGCGAAAAATAACACAGATCACTATTTTCAGTCCGGATTTTTTGCGATTGTAAGAAAAATTAAAATATTTCTTTGTGTCTTAATGGAAAAAGTAAAAATGTTTTAGATCTGAGTTATTGATCCCGGTTCAAAAGTCACTTCTGAGTTAATAAAACAATTATCGTGGTTCTTCTAGTACATTCTAATTCTAAGTTTCTCCTCTATTTTTGAAAATTAACAAGGAATCAAAAATTCGGCTACTGTCGAATGTTGTCAACTAAAAAATATTTCGAAAATAGATGGAATACCTTAGAATTTGAATGTATTAGATGGACCACGATAATTTCTTTATTTATCCAGAAGTGACTTTTGAGCCGGAATCAATAACTCAGATCCAAAATATTTTTATATTTTTTCCAGTAACACAAAGGAATATTTTAATTTTTCTTACAGCCGTAAAAATCCTGGACTGAAAAATGTTGATCCGAGTTATTTGTCGCAGTCTTTCTAGTAAATTCAATTATGTAGTATTCCATTTATTTTCAATATAAAAATATTTATAATATTTCAATAGAAAATAAATTAATCATAACATTTTCTATTTAATCAAATAAAAAATCAGAACCGCCGAGAATCTCGGCTGTTTGGGCATTTTTAAAATTTGTCAAAAAACGTGGACAGTTTTGTAATTTTCTATTTAATGTGGATATTAATAACTTCAACACCATCTGTTCACTTGTAACCAGTGTATTAAAATGCAGTGTATGCGGCCGCATATGCGTATTTGGTTTTAATCCGCATAGAAAATCTCTATGCGTCCAATATGCGGTTCTGCATATGCGGCCGCATATTACTACTGCGTATTACTACTGCATATTTGGCCGCATATTACCGCATATTCGACCGCATATTACCGCATACTTGTTTGTATAATACCACATATTACCATCAATTACTCTCATTTTGAAATCCGCATGAAAATCCGTATATGCGGCCGCATACCACATATACGGTATGCAGTGGCCTTCTGCATACCGTATGAAAACTGCATTTTAAAATATTGCTTGTAACAGTTAGTCTAGCTAGACCTTCAATTTTCTATCTAAAAAAACACACACACAAGGGATGACTTCAAAAAATAAATAAATAATTAAGAAATCACCTTTTTCTCTCCCCCAAATTCATTGAATATATAAACTAGAAAATCTCGTAATTTTGTGATATATAAATTCGTTTATATCTTTTAATAAAAACATGCTGTACAGCGTGCTACGCGCCAAATAATGTCAACTCGAGACAGATCAGGGGTGCATTCATTTTATTTTGTATAATTAATTTAGTTAATCACTTGATATAATCTAGTACAGGCTTTATCGGCCGGGCACCGCCAACAGCTCATTTGTGTCTAAATCATTATTAGTCAAACTCAATGCCCAGTCGAGGTCTCAGGTCTCCTCCATTTATTTAACATACAGACCAGTTCTTGGATGGGGAAATAATGTTCACCTTCTAACCAATTAAGCTAGCTAGATAAGTTCTATTTGAAAAATAATTCCATTGATTTTGTCACATGTTTGGCTCCATAAATGCGATGCAACTATTTTAAAAAAAAAAAATTCGAAAATGTATCAAGCATGATGCTTTCAGATAGTAAGTCCCTTTCCCATGTCTTATTGATTATGACAGTTTTTATTATGCTCTTAAGTTTAAACAATAGGCATATTGAATAAAATAATATATTTTTTGAAAACGAAAAAAGAATTTTGGTACAGTTCTCTTTTAGTAAATTAAAAACTAAACAATATTAAAAGCAATATTTACGATAAATTAGATATTTTCTTTGATTTTGTATATTTAGCAATAAGGTTAATAGGAACCATTTGAAGAGAATTTGTGCTGTATTCTGACTATTTTATCATTTTATCAAATCATTGGATTGTTTTTTCTATAAAAAAAAAATCAATAAATATTAGGGTGAAGAAAATCTAGAAGTGAAATACAATAACAGCTAACAAGATCGCCTGCCAATCGTCTGTTAGTTAGTTAGGTAGCATGTTGCAGAAGAACTTTAGCTGCTAGCGTCAGCTGGACAGTGCAAGAAGAGCTTCACTTTTTGATCTGTTGCTTCAACTTGTGTGAACGCCTCCATGGTGCCCCATCAATTATATATGAGAAATTGAGAACATAGATAAAGACCATTGTTTCGTAATGTCATAAATAAAAGTACATAAAGAAAAAAAGCCAGGTGTCTAGCTACATTAAGGCTAGGCAGAAGATGAACAGGAAAGACATGACATAAAATGCCATTAAATAAGAAGTGCCATTATCACTACTGGAATTCATAATGCGGCCTAAAATGGATTTTCCATAGTAAACACAAAAAATCACGGCAGGAGTCCCTAAAAAGAGAGTGATAACGAGGAGAAGGACGGTGATAGGGTAGCAAACTGGAGCAAGCGTCACATACAATCCCAATCCAAATGTCACAACCATACTACTCGCTGCAGACAGAAATGAAAATGTTGCAAATTTGAGAGCGTTGTTAGATATACTTCTCAGTGTTTCCAAAAGAATCGCAAATAAGCCTAAGAATCCTTGTAGAAATGCTATGGCATTCGCTAGAATAAATGCCCGGAACATATATCTCCTACCTAGAACTGGTGTATATACCATGGTCTTGGTTATAACCTCCGGGAATTGTAAAAGCAGCAGCAAATGTTACAGTTGTGATAAATACAGAGCCCAGTCCGATGAGTTGAATTCTCTCCCATTTATTTTCCAATGGTGGTTCCATTACATCGTCAAACCACTTGCTAGTAAATTTATAATCCTCATGAGTCTTAAGGTACTCGTCAATCATGTCCTCATCAATATCCTGTAAGAGACAAAACAAGTTTATGTTATAATATTATTAACCAACATCACACTTATTAACCAATACCAACAGTTCGAATGAAAAAATATGATTGAAAGGAAGTCACGTCTTATTTACTTTGTTACCATCATTAATTGCAAAAAAATAACGAAATTAAGTAACAGATATCAAGTTCTAATATATGAAAAATAATGCAAAGGGAAAAGATATATATATGTATATATATTTGTGGTATTGGGTGATACTCCAATGGACTGAGAAACTTTATAAGATCCATATATAGTAACTATAAATTCATAGAACGATTGTAAATTAAAAGGAAGTATATAATTGCAGGCATTAACATAATAATTTTAATTTTCAGATTTAGTAAATAACATATAGATTGGACTAGTAGATATCACAGATGTTTAGCTCTCAATTAAATTTAATATATTTTATACCAGTAAAGCCAGAATTTGAATATTTATTTATTTTTCTAAATCGGCCATGGAAAAATCGGACGGTTGATATCAAAATTCTAACATTTTTTAGTAAAAAGGTGTACTGGAGTAAAATTCATATTGGTGTTGTAGTACATTAGCAGCACAATTCTTAGATAAATTTATAAAAAAAATATCTATTGTTCACTATGCCTCAGATAAAAAATATGTTAGACTTTGCCTATACTACGAGCTTAAGTCACATTGGTGTTGACACTGAAGCTATTATGTATAACCAGATTACTCAATTAGCTAGTATGTGTTTTGCGAGCTTGGTAGTTCAGTAGTTGGTAGCAACACACAAGTTAACTAAAATAAACAGGAAATAATTTTCTGATGTTTTCTTTAATTTAGGCATACCTCTCTAGTTTTTACTTTGATTGCGGAAAGTTTGAGTGGTGTGTAGCCCTTCTTGTTTCGGACTGTTTCTGCAACTTGATAGTGTTCCCAAATAGCTCTCATAATGGTCCTGTTTCCCTTTTCTGCTGCAATGTGAAATGGTGTATCTCCTTCATAATTTGTTGCAGTAATCATTTTTTCTCGCTTTTCTTTAAAACTGGCATCTTTAAATACACCTGAAAAAATTATATTCTCTTCTGCAGCAATGTGGAAAAGATTTCTTCCGCGAGGATCCTGCAACTCGGCATCATTAGGGTACTGTTTAATTAAATACTCTATCAGGTAATTATTACCCGTGCGTGCAGCTTCATGAACGGGAAACATTCCATCTGGAAATGGAGTGCATGCCAGAGTAGGGTCAACTTCTAACATGGTCTGTACCATAGAATTATGTCCTTCGTTTATAGCCATGTACAATGGCGATTTCCATTCGCCATTCACTTTGTATGCCACTTCTGAATCAAAGTTCATCAGCATGCAGCCGATATCTGCATGACCGTGTTTGGCAGCCACATGCAGGGCTGTGTCTCCATTTTTATTTCTTTCTTGGAGAGCACCTTTCACGACGACATGATCACTTTGAATGAGGTTGTGGATGACCTTCTCATTACCGACCTTCGCAGCACAATATAGGGGTGTCTCTAACATGTTGTTCTGTGCTTTCAACAGGGACATATCTCTTTGAAACACCTTCAAAGCTAGCTCGTTGTGCCCCTTAGTAATAAGTAGGTGAAGAATTGTGTCTCCAAAACGCGTTGCACTTTGGAGTTCGGATTGGACAGTCTGGTTTTCTGTGTTTATTACGTCAGGAGCAGAATGGGAGGTGTCTATTGTCACCTGATTAAAGAATGTAAAATTTCATTAAAATACCGAAATAGGACTTATGTGAAATATATCATCTTTTATAGATGGAGAAGATAAGACAGAGGAGGTAATTACTGACACATCTCTCAGACATTTTGCCCGATAATTAATTAGGCTGGGGAACATTCCAGTTAAACAGGGATACTTTCAAAGCTGTCATGATACTTTCAAACCGTTTAACACTATATTTTAGATTATCTAAATTAAATCAGTATTCTTGGTGGGTAATGTTAGCTACAATCAGTATTTAGAAGCTTTATTTTGTAAGAACGTGCATATTTGAATGAATGAATTTGACAGATAACAGTACCCAATATCATAAAATGAAAAATTTCAATTCTGGCATCGTGAATTTATGCAAAATGAATTTAAAATAAATTAAGGAGTCATTAGTGTTGAAAATAATATTTTGTCAAAATATTTATTTGTAAATTAGATTTGTGATGTATTATTACAAAATAGCAGATTATTGAGTAGTATAACTATTGGGCTATATTCAATTTTTTTTTTTATCAAGTATGTTGAACCTTATGAGTGAGGCTATTGTACTTTGCAATGCACGGATCGTTTTGTGCATTGGATTCATATCTCCGAATTCAAAGTCCAAATAGTCGATCCGAACCACTGAATATCATTATCATATGAAAATATACTTGGAGACCAAATTTTATATTTTTTTGGAATTTTTTTACTATGTTTTGAGACAATTAGAAAATCTTGGACTGGATACGGTTCTCATTACCAAAGCAGATACGGTACATGAAATACAAACGAGTGGTGAATGAGAACAAGAGAATTTGGGCTACAAGGTTTATGGGCGTAATGTGGGGCATATGGAAGCAGAGGAATGAGTGTATCTTTAGAGGGAAGCGCATGCATCCGGTTCTGCTATCATCCAGAATCAGAGAAGAGACTGAATTGTAGTTGTTATGCTGTAGGCAAGGCCGTGTTGGAAGTAATGGAAGAGTGCGGATAGGTGTGAGCCGCGGAGTGTAGGGAGGTTTAGGACGTTGTTTAGAAGTTATAATTACATCTATTTTTCTGTATTTTGGTAGCTGCTACCAAACTTTCAAAAAAAAAAAAAAAAACCTATATTGTTTTATATGTTTTAACCCCCTATATAATATAATAAACTTAAAAGGGTTAATGTGAAGTTTAGAAATTAAATCTAGGAGACGACATTTTCATTTCCATATACTTACATTGGTTTCCGAATCATCAGCAATAAAAAAAAATATTGCACATTGAAAGGTCAAAATGGAAGAAATTAACATTAAACAAAAGAAAGTGTATAAAAAAATCTTCAGCGGAGCAAAAAAATAAAAATAAAACAAAACAGAGAGCAAGTGTCGAAAGAAAATTTGACAAATCCCCAGTTTTCGCAACTAAAAATAATGTTTAAGGGATACAGAGTCCCCCTGAACAAACTTGTATCTCTCCTTCACATATATACTATTTTAAACTCTAACGAGTAAACATATTTAGTATTAACTAATCACGAATTATCCCTAGAGTAATTTTTTTTCCAGATAATCTACGAGAGTCTAGCCCTCGTTTTTTTATTAACCATAATCAGTTACAAGGTTTTTTGAGTTTCTGAGTATAAACCCGGCTATTTCTAGCGTTATTTGTTCACCAAAATTTCCCAACAAGATGCACACTAGAAAAATTCTGACAAAAATCTTATAAAAAATAATAGAAATTACTAAAATGAAAACTAAAAGTAATATGTTTTATTATTACTTCACGGCGCCAACGTGCTTTTCCTTGTGTGCTTCCCTGTTTAGTTAGGAAGATTACAGACACTATTAAGCAAGCAATAGCTTTTGAAATATTACCTTCATTTCTTGCAATTCCTCGGGCAATAGTCGAAGACGTCGTATTAATACATCGCTGTTGCCTTCTATCGCTGCTCTAAAAAGATCTACAGGCATAACTGCACGTTCCGTTACCATTTCGCTTCCAGATCTAATGCTTTGCGAGGATGGAATGGCCATTACTATCACGTTTAATTAGCCTGAATTAGTCTCACACTATAGCAAAATAGGATAGATTGTTGGGGGAGGATTTTATAGTGGAGTCTGAAAATCAATAACTTGAATTACTCTTACTCTATCGCAAAGGAGGATATATATATAGACTGTTTGCGGGGAGATTTTATAGTGGATGGTCAAGGCCGAAATAATGGGTTATATTTATTTAAATAATCAAACTTCTTACGGGTCACATTCTGCATCACTGGGAAAGGCCTTAATTATTTGGGGAAACCTAACGTCTCTCTGGCTAGTATTTCTTTATTCTTTCATATCCTCTTAAATTTAGAATTTATTAAAGGATAATAATTTGTCTTGTTAAAACAAAATCACCTAAATTTTATCTCATACACGCATGTATCAAAGTATGGTTCATCATTTTTTTTCCCAAAATTTGAAATTTTTATTTGTAGAACAGCTTCAAAAAAAATAAACCAAAAAACCACCGTTTTTGGAAATTTCGAAATGTACCATGGATGCACCGGTGTTGTGCGGACCCATTTAATAGAGATCGCTCAATGCTGGTGCGGATCCTGAAATAGAGCCGCACAATGCCAGAGCGGACCCATGACCGTATAATGCCGGAGCGGACCCCTGGAAAGCCTATATAAGGGGTCCGCTGGTTTCATTTTTTATATCAATTCAAAGTTTCAATCCTTTCGACCTTGGATAAGTTTGCAGCCGTCCATGACGCTGAGACTATCGGTCAGGCGTTCGACCGAAGTGCCGAGTTGATGCGCCGAGCTGCACATCAGGCCATGGAATCTCGGGCTACTCAGGATGCCGAGGTATAATTGTAATTAAAATATATAACTGTGATTTTTTTCCAAATTTCTTGATTAACTAATTTGTAAATTACTACAGGGTGAGGAGGAGGGTCCGCTAGGGTTCAATATCTCCACAGATTTTGGCACAGTGGGAGATGGACTGTATTCTCCGGGTTACAGTCCAACTCAGATGGCACCTCCTGCCTTTCAGCCAGGGTATGTTCAGACAGAGCATGTCCTGTAGTTCCCTGGACAGTCCTCACAACAGGCATCGTACCCTTCGCTCTATGATGACCCCATTGTCAGATAGGCATATTTATTAACGCAGCCTGTGTCTGGACAAACTATGGTTTTTGGTCCTAGAGTCCAACAGACATCCGAGATTGAGGAGGTTCATGACGAGCCGGTTCGATCTTTGGATGTGCAGGCGAAGGAGTCTACAGACTCAATAGAGACTGACGAGACGCCACTCTCTAGGCGGGGCTGAGGGTTCAGGAAGAAGAAGGCGAAGACGGTATTTAGTCCTGATTCGTAGGCTTTGATTTGTAGTATGTTAGATGTTTTATCATATACTTAATTGTTAAATACTGTCACTTATTTATTTTGTTGTTTTGTTATTTATTTTATTTGTTTGTTGTTATCTATTTATTTTGTTCATTATATCATTATCTCGTCGTACACAAAAAAAAATTACAAACGAACGACATATCTAAAATATTTCAAACGAATGACATTTCTAAAATACGATATGACAAAAAATATATCAATTTAAACAACATTTCAAACTATAACTTAAACAACTTAAAAATATTTTTATAACAAAAAAACAAATAACAGATTTCAATTTTTTTTAAAAAAAATGGGGTACCGCTCTGGCATTATGCGGCCCTGGGTCCGCTCCGGCATTGTGCGGCCCCATTTCAGGGTCCGCACCGGCATTGTGCGGTCTCTATTAAATGGGTCCGCACAACACCGGTGCGGCCGTGGTAAATTTAGAATTGTCCAAAAACCGTAGTTGTTTGGTTTATTATTTTTGAAACTGTGCTAACTTTAAAAATTTCGGTTTTTTTTCACTCAGAAATGACTATTCCTATATATTTGAAATGTGAAATCTGCACGAATATTAAAGCTAAGAAAGAAGAAAGATTACTACTGTAAAGCTATAGGCAAAATTTTGCAGGTGTGGACGTGCGGTATGGGGCGGGGACAGGGATCACTGCTAACCTCCCCTGCCATCCTTGACGTCTCTCTTTTCTCTTTGTTTTTTGTGTTCTTATTTCATCCAATTATTCATACTTTTCAATTTGTCCGTCTTCGTAATTTTTTTGGTTTAATTTGTACAATTTTTTCTTCCCACATTATTTTTCGATCAGCAAATTCATATGGTTTGCAAAGAATGCGAAATTCATTACTTGAATCTTCTTTATATTTTTTCAGATTATTTTTATTTTAGCTAAATTGATAAGTTATCTCTCTTTTAACAATTTAGTTTTTGGCCTCCAAGGTAAAAACGAGGTGAAGGACCCGCTGGATATTACCACATCTTCAGTCAATTAATACACTACTAATATTTAATGTCTTTTTTAGTAGAGTAAAATTGAAGTACCTGGCCTACGGGCTTTTGAATGAAAAAAAAAAAAGTACCTCTAGATTGGTGGAAAGTATTTTTTTTGTAATAACAATGGAACAGAGACACAAGTTTGACATTACAGACATAACAGAGAGGAAAAGAAACAATCACTTAATTAAGTTCACCTAAACCTAAAATTTAGAAAACTTTAAAATCAAAATGTATGCATTATTTTCTTCTCAAGGTATATAAGAAAATTCTGCATGTGTCCGAGGTTATTTTTGATAACCTGCTTCTCTGGATTCATGGTGCCTATTACACTTTTTCCTCTTTCGTTTTGCTTTGGTTAGGTCACAACAGCTATTGATGACTTAAACTGGAGCTTGCTTATAGTATTGATTGGAAACTTAGCCATGAAAAATATTTTTGATGAAACATGTTGCGTCATGAATTATTTTAAGATGGTTATATATTTAGCGCATTCTTCAATTAGATATTTCTCCATCAAATCTTAAAAATTAGTTTTTTTTTTTATGAAAGCTTGGTAGTAGCTAATTAGTAGCTAATTTTTTGATAATTAGTTATTTCTCCATCTAAAGTCACTCATTTTATTAATATGTCCATTTCTTAATTTTTCCATAAAATTTGAATGGGGAAAATTAGTTATTCCCCATCAAAAGTCACCCATTTTATTAATATGCCCATTTCTGAAACTTTTAATCATTACAAATTATCAAATTTGAATGGGAAAATATCTAACTAAAGAAGTTATAATGGGAATATATCTGAATTTCTCAAAAATAAAAGTTACAACTTCCATTCTAGGATTACAGCTATCAAAGCTCTCTTATCTATTTATTTTATTCTTTTCAAAAAAGTAGTAGTCAGACAATAAAACAGATCCCATATTAAGAAAGCAAACAGTCGTAACCTCTTAACTAAAATAATATGTAATTCAATTGAAATTAAATTGAAGTGAAATATATGTAAAACATATATACATCCATTTTCTGTTCAACGACGTGTGAAATAAAAAAAGGAAAATAAGTAACCCAATTAAAGGTGTAAATCTCTAACTTGAGTTAACACAGATTTATGAAAGCCTTCTTCAAGCAATCTACGAGAAAGCAGATCGATGTTGCGTTGCCTGGATTGGTTGTTGTTCTCTCTAGTCTTGGAAGAACGAGCGAGGAAAGTGATATTGTACAAGCAGTGGCGAACTGCTGGCGTGTCCCGACCTGGGATCCGAAAAAGTTGCGAGAAACGTTAGTAGTGGGAGAGAGTAGAGGTGATGGGCATGGCCAACACAGAGAAGGTAAATAGACAGGTCAGCTGTTCATTCAATTTTGACGTTTCAGTTTCAAATCAGATTCGATTTGTATCAGTTTTGCTTTTTCGCAAACGATCGAAACATTAGAAATTATATCTAAATTCTTGAAAAACACAGAACCTCTGAATTTTTGTTCATGAAACATATCTGAAACGCACAAGACATATGAAAAACATGTCCATAATGTTTCTAATTAAGGGCACATACAACTTAACTGTAATTAATGATACTGGACATTGTGCTGTAAATAGAAGATCTAAAAATCGTTTGAAAACCTCGAAAGAATTTTGTTGAGATTTGCTAACCATACTATGAATTGTTAAGGCAAGGGATGAAGTAAAAAAAAAAATCAATTAGTAATTAAGAAAGTCCTTTTTCTCTCCCCCAAATTCATTGAATATATACTCTAAAAAATCTCACAATGTTGTTCATATACAATTGAAAGCTTGGTTGCTATGCGGCTCAGGACCGTTCGATCGTTAGAAATCCGTAGTACACAAATAAAAAAAATAAAAAAACAAGAAGCTTTTAATAAAACATGCTGTACGGCGTGCTACGCGCTTAACAATGTCAAACTCGTTCGTCTTCATGAAGAAACAACGCATTCACATGGAGAGAGAATAATTCTACCACATTGGTAAGTCAACTCGATCGAGGCAGATTCGAAGTGCATTCATTTTATTTTGTGTAATTAGTTCAGTTAATCACTTGATATAATTCAGTTCAGGCATCATCGGGCACCGCCAACAGCTCATTTGCATCTAATTAATTCATTAGTCAAACTCAATGCCCAGGTATCGAGGTCTACTCCAATATTTGTTTAATTCAGTTAATCACTTGATATAATCTAGTCCAGGCTTCATATATCGAGGACCGCCAAGTCGCCAACAGCTCATTTGCATCTAATTAATTCATTAGTCAAACTCAATTTCCCAGGTCTCGAGGTCTACTCCAATATTTGTTTAATTCAGTTCATTCATTCTAGCTCATATGCATATCTGGAGCCAGCTCTCCTGCTTAAGTGTACTAAACATGAATACGAAATGACTTGACATTTGACAACCAGAGTTGTTGGATGGGAAAATAATCTTCTCCTTTACGAATCAGTTAAGCTACTTAATAAGTTCTATTTGAAAAAACTGAGAAATCCAAACCATTAACTTTGTCATATCTAAGTCTCATAATTTCGATGCACCTATTTTAAAAGAGGAGGGATCCACTTACAACAAATTTGAGTTACAACAAAGTTACAACATTCATTTTTTTCATTTTCAAAGTCCAAATCGTCGATCCAAACCGTTCAACATGATCATCTAAATAAAATGTACTTGCAGATCAAATTTTATATTTTTTTGAATTTTTTTACTATTTATTAAGATGGGTACAAAATTCAATGGTCTAAGTATGACTATTTTTTGTAAAATACTTAATAAATAGTAAAAAAATTCAAAAAAATGTAAAATTTGATCTACAAGTACATTTTATTGTGGAGATCATGTTGAACGGTTGGATCGACGATTTGGACTTTGAAAATGAAAAAAAAGAATGTTGTAACTTTGTTGTAACTCAAATTTGTTGTAAGTGGATCCCTCCTCATTTTAAAAAATTCATAATAATTCGAAGATGTATCAAGCATGATGCTTTCAGATGGTATGTCCCTTTTCCACGTCTTATTGATTTATGACAGTTTTAATCATGTACTTAATTAAGTTTAAACTAGAGGTATATTTACTAAAATATTTATTATTTAGAAAAAAAAGTTTGCTACAGTTTTCTCTTTTAGAAAATTAATAAACTAATCAATACAAAAAGCAATATTTACTATTATGTATTTATAAGATAATGTTGGATCATAATTCAACGTTGAGCACATATGTAATATAATTATGAATTGTATACTGTCTTATATGATTGTCACAATTAAGTGATATAATATGAAATTAAGATATTAGGCAATCTATGTATTCAATAGGTTGTGTTCCATAAATGTGTAGGACAATATATGCAAATATTAAATTATTGATGGACTGATTCTAATATTTGCAATTCAGAAAACTGTCTTTTCAGAAGTTTGTATGGGCCACACGGATATCGATGCGGCGGCACAGATTTTGATGCTACTGCACTGTTTTTTATGCAAATACAAAAAATACCTTTTTCAAGTTGGCAGATAACCAGAAATGTTACACTATAAAAAGATTGGTTCACAAGGCACAAGATAATATAGAAAAACACGGAAACTGAACAGACGTTTCCTCTTAAGAAAAATATAAAGATCAGTGTGTCTTCTTTTCTTCTTTCACCATCAAAGAATATAGAAAAGAAATTTATTAGAAAATTCGAAAATTTCTCCGTAGCATAAAAGCATAAAATAAAAAACTATAGATATTCGGAGACATGCACACTCGGTTGATAAACAGACGTAAATTAAATTCGTTTACAATCCAAGATTCCGAGCTACCGGAATCGGATAGTCTCCGTAGAAAATGCATCTATAACACATGCCACATGGGATAGTGCATGCCTCCCTAGAAAACGCATCTACAGCACATGGGCGGGTTCGCTAATTAAGGCCCCTGTAGCTTCCAGTTCAAGTAGTATAATGGAGACGACAAGGATTGTAAATTGATTAAGAGAAATTCGCATCCTCTCAGATATCTCATATTTTGCGTGACATTTTCGACAATCTCAACCGTTCAAATACGCTCTGCACGAATCTCAAAGTGAAAATAACACTGCCCCCTCCTCTATCTCCAAATAGGCACCGGACACAACGGTCACGCAAAATATGAGATACCTCGGTTGGATTAATTCAACACTTAGATTTGCTGATGCGTTCTCTGTATGACTGATCGTGTGGTATATATGTTACATGAAGGAGAGGCAGGTTAAAATAGGATTTTGTATTTGTGGTGCTTTTCGGAAGATGGTACAGAAGAACTTTGGATGATGGCGAGGCAGTCTTTCCCACTTAAAAAGGAATTCAGATCGAGTGCAGTAACCCAATTTTTGAGTTTTGATCTAAACCGTCCAAGATGCTCTAACACGAGTCTTAAAGAGCCTGGACCCCACAAATAATACTGGGCCCCTGCGCTACCACCCAATAGGCACCGTACACGTCTAAATTCAAAAATTGAGTTACTTTAGGGGATCCGGACTCCTTAAGAAGTTTGTTCTGGTGCTATGTTTTGAAACCAGTCATTGAAAGTTCCTTGGATTGTCAAAAGTAATACAATTTATGTACTACGATCTGATTTGTAAATTATTTTGGTATTGAGATCAAACGAAGTAAAATTTTTGTTAAGAATTAAATTTTTTTTGTGTGTAGGTTTTTTTATTACTCACAATCTATCGAAATACTTCCCTTTATATAATAGAATGACATATAATTATTTTATTATTCCAGAAAATAATAAGATAGTTCAATTACTAGTTTCTTTATTTATAAGATGATATTGACTAAAAACCACAACTAACACAAAAAGCCAAAAAATACACACAGGTTTAAAATTGAAAATAATACAAAAATTAACTAGTTCAACTGAGTTATTCTACATATATAATTAATTTATTATTATACATCTTTATGTGATGTTGTTTTATGTTGTGCTCTTGTTTGCAATGATGTTACCAACACCCACATTACTTTACAATATATATATATATATATATATATATATATATAATAATACGACAAAAAATAATTTACAAGCAAAAATGAAAAAAAGATAGTGCTCTGTGCTCAGAGCTTGTCTCTACTTTGTATAATGAATCAACCTTATATATTTTCATTTCTGTTTCTGTACGGGGCTGGATTGGCGAAACCTGGTTATGCATTTTACTTACAAGTGGGTTTGGGCTTTAATTCATTCTGGGCCACATATTTTATAGAAAGACTTTTAATGTAATTCCTGGATTTTAACTTCAACCAATTTTGGGCAACCTTTCCCGTCTCTTCCATCTGGTTCTTCAAATTTTAAATGTATCCAATTCGGATTTTAAAGTTCTTAATTTGCACCGATTAGTTCTATATTTAACATTCATTTAAAAATAATAATTTTATATCTGTCATAGCATCATTTTTAATATTTTCCCTCCAGTTAGTTGATCACAGTGGTGCCAACGCTTTATTTGAAATTAACTCTTCTGGCAATGTATGAAACAAAAAAAGAATTTGTGTGTTTTGTTTGTGAAAACGGAGGAGATCAAGGATCAGGAGGCGAAGGTGCATTTAGGTTGCAAAAGTTTTATTTCCAACTCAGCTATTCATAACAAAGGAAGGCATATGATCCAAACCCGCTACATTAAGTTCATAAATGGTCTTATTCTGTCCATGTTATTTTAATTCAGCAACGATCATATTCTAATTAAATAAATAAAAGACTTTTAGGTTCTAATCGAATATAACATTGAAAAGCCGATGAAGATTGATTGCTTTTGTTAACATATCCATTTCACAGTATATATGCATGTTATAGTTTTACTATATATCATGATTACTAGCCAGATAAGATGGGCCGCATAGACACCTACCTTGAACTTCAAAAGCCCAAAATTAAGTAGAGCTGTCTAGGC
Organism: Carex parvula; assembly: GCA_025461045.1. Lineage (NCBI taxonomy): Eukaryota > Viridiplantae > Streptophyta > Magnoliopsida > Poales > Cyperaceae > Carex > Carex parvula. Next base: position 264,183 of record JAJGRW010000467.1, read on the forward strand.
CCGTCAGCTTTGGGCCCTAGTAATTACATTTTGGTGATAACTGATAACTAACCAGACTTTTTAATTTTGCAATGGCTTACATTAAAAAAAAATTCTAATTTGAAGTAACAAAAGTTTCTGCCCGTTCAGGTAAAAATTTTGTAAAAGAAACATCCATTATAACAAAGTCCAACAAACCAAGTACATAACAAAAATGTTCATCTTATGTCGCAAAAAAAAGAACATGAAGAAAAAAAATGCTTCATGAAGCAAACAAGGTAGACTTCGATAGAGAATGACAATTGAATTATTGACTTAGGAAGGCCAGGAAGAAAACAAACATGAGAGAGGGCATAAATTGCCACTATAGGGTTTGCATTAAAAAGAAAATTAGTACTAATGATTAAATAATGCCCCAAAAACAGGGCAGGAGACCCTATAAATGGAGCGATAACAAGGAGGATGATGGCGATTGGCAAACAAACTAGAGCAAGCGATACAACCCCAATCCAAATGCCACAACCATACTACACTTTGCAAACAGAAAAACAATTGTTGCAAATTCGAAGGTGTCGACAGTCACATCTCGCAGAGCATTAATAAGAAACGCAAATAAGCTTAAGAATTCTTGTGTAAATGCTATGGCATTTGCTAGAATATATGCCCAGAACGTATATCTGCTCTCTAGAACTGGTGTACTGTTGTCTTGGTTATAACACCCGGGGATTGTGAAAGCAGCAGCAAATGTCATAGTTGTGATTAGTACGGAGCCCAGTTCAATAACTTGAGTTCTCTCCCATTTATTTCCAAAGGATGATGGTTTCATTACATTGGTAAACCACTCTTTCGAAAATTTCTCACCATAGGTCATCTCATGGGCGGAATTAAATTTGTGCAAACAATAGCCTAGAATCATGTTATAATATTATTAACCAAGAAAGCACTCAATTCAAGTTACAAACGGTTCTAATGAAGAATTTATTGTTAGAAGGATGTCATATTTTAATTAATTTATTATCTTCCATTCTTGCAAAATTTAACAAATAACAATTAGTAACTAATAGTTTTGTTGTATTGTATTGGGTGATACTCTAATACACCGACAAACATTAGATCCAGAACAATTAAATTCATAGCATGATTGTAATTTATAATTATAAAATTTATAGTTGTGGCCATTAAAACGTATAATATGCAGAAAACGCGTATAAAACGTTGCCGAACCGATTAGATCCAGAACAATTAAAATTTATTCGTCTTTTCAACGTTGCCGAACCGAACTCTGAATAAACGTAGAAAAATATATAATACGTTTTATTCGCAATGAAAACGCGTATAAAACGCGAGTTGACGAATTATTCGCGATAAAAACGCAAAAAAAAACGTGAAATTTTTTTTTTTGATTTTTTTCAAATTTTTTTTTTTGGGGGTTTTTTTTTTTGCTTCCTTTATACCCGAATCACAAATTTTCTGGTATAATTTCATCTCTTCTTGAAAAATTCATGTCACAAAGAAACAGTGGAGCAGTTTCTTTGTGACATGTATTTTTCAAGAAGAGATGAAATTTCCAATTTTGTGAATAATCTGATTTCTGGAGATGTTGTAAGCCAGAAAATTGGACAAAATGAAAAAAAATCAACAGTGTATATATTAATTACTGGTTTTAAATTTACATTTTGTGAAAAAAATTTACTGTTTCCTAGAAATTTTTGTTAGTTTTTTACTAAATTAAAACACTGATTTTCTAAAGTTCTAAACATAAAAAATTTCCAAAATTTGGTTTCCAAACACATTTTAATATAGAGGTCATGTTGAACGTTATTTAGAGCATTTGGAGATCAAATTTTATATTTTTTGAATCTTTTTTAAATATTTTTTTGGAATTTTGAACATAACTGTTTTTTAGAATTTAACTTTTTTATATTTTATTATTAAAAAGTGATTTTCAAAAATTTCCAAAAAAGTAGTCAAAAGCTTCCAAGCACATTTTAATACCAAGAACATTTTAATAGTAAAAAACTACTGAGACACCTTGAAGTACAAAAGCTGATAATTAAGTACAGCTGTATAGGCCCATTAGCCTTGGACGCTAGAACGAGAATGGAGCACATACATTTTGGTGATTTAGCTGATAACTAACAGACTATTTAATTTTCCAATGTCTTACTTCAAAAAAATTAGAAATTAATATTCCAATGTCTTACTTCAACAAAATTAGAAATTAATATTCTAATATAAATTAATTACAAAAGCATATGCGAAAATCTGGCCCATTCATAAGAGTGGAAGATTCAGTAAGAAAAGAAACATCATAATTGAGAAAGTCCAACCAACCAAGTTCGTATTAAAAATGTTCCATGATGTCATAAATAAAAAGAACATAAAAGGGAAAAAAAAATGCTGCTTGAAGCAAATAAGCCAGACGTCAAGCTACATGAGGGCCAGGCAGAAGATGATCAGGAAAGACACGGCATATGCTACCATTGCAGAACTTGTTTTACCTGATTTAGAATATGTATATCCCAAACCTGCAACAACAAACACGGCAGGAGATCCTACAAGCAGAGTGATAACAAGGAGGAGGATGGCGATAGGCAAGCAAACTGGAGCAAGCGTCACATACAACCCCAATCCAAATGCGACAACCATACTACTAGCTGCATACATAAATGAAGATGTTGCAACAACGAGGGCGTTTCCGTCAAATTTACCTGGCGCACTGTTGATTACAATTATGAATAAGCTTAAGAATCCTTGTATAAATGCCAAGGCATTTGCTAGAACAAATGCTCGAAACATATATCGTCTCCCTAGAACTGGTGTACCGTCATCTTGGTTATAACCTCCGGGTATTGCGAAAGCTGCAGCAAATGCTACAGTTGTGATAAGTACGGCGCCCAGTCCTATGACTTGAATTATCTCCCATCTATTTTCGAATGGTGGAACCATTACATCGTCAAACCACTTTTGAGTAAATTTATAACCTTCTTCCTTAACGTACTCCTTAATAGTGTCAACATCAATATCCTGTAAGAGATCACAACAGATATCAAAGTTGCTTTTTGACAAATAACACTTACGTAACTAACAGATATCAAGTTCCAACATGAATAATTAAATTTTCCAAATGGGGGAAGATAAATATTTGTGTTAGTGGGTCATACTACAATACACCGAAAAACTTCTAATAATTTTGATCTCCAGACTCAGTAAAGAAAAAATCGAATATTTCTAGCGCTCAATTATCACAATTAAATTTAATAGATTTGGTACCAGTAAAGCTAAATGTTGAATATTTTCTTTATTTTGGCCATTGTAAATCGAACAGTTAAGATCAACTCGAATAATTTTTTAACTAAAAAATAGTGTAACAGAGTATAATTCATATTTGTGTTGTTTATCCAAAAATAAATGGTGTACTGGAGAAGATTGGGATGTTAAAAAAATTCATGCTAATTTAGTAAAGGTAATTAGTAATTGACACTATAATTAGGGCAAATTATTAAGATTCAAAAAAAAAAAATTCAATAAGCATTTAAAGGCCGTAATCCACACGTCTGAATCTGTACTGTGCAGCTGGAGAAGATTAGGGCACCACTACAAAGCCCTATTGAGAATAACAGAGATCTCGTCGTGATTTTTGTGCCCAACATATATACAGTTTTTTTATTTTTACGTAACGAGTTAGGTAGTCCCCTTCTATTTATTGGGACTGTGTATAAAGCCCTATGGTACTGTGTACAACGCACTCTGGCCTGTACTATGGATGTATATTTTTATTTTCAAAGTCCAAACAGTTGATCTAAACGGCTCAATATGATCTTCATTTTTAAATAGATACAACATCACATGATCTAAAATTTTTGGACCAGCCGAATCTAGTGATTTTGTATCTATATCTAAAAATAGTAAAACAATTCTGAAAAATTAAATTTGCCCTACAATTACATATTCATATGGAGATCATAATGAACGGTTTTGATCTAGTATTTGGACTTTAAAAATAAAAATATAGATAAATAGTACTAATCAGAGTGCATGCGCCATGCACAGTACCATATCCTCACTCTTAATCTAATACGAATTAATTAGACCCATCTAATGATATTTCGAATATGTTGGTAGCACAATTTTCAGATAAATTTATCCAAAATTATATATTGTTCTTTATGTCTAATATTAAAAGTGCTAGTAGAATTTGCTTATACTACGAACATTCAGCCCCATTGCCGCGTCGACAATGAAACTATTATGCATCCCTAATTATCTAATTTGCTAGTATGTATTTTACATGCTTGGTAGTTCAGTAGTTGGTAGCAACATACGAGATAACGAAATAAATAAGAAATAATTTTCTGATGTAATTGTTAATTTAAGCATACCTTTTTAGTTTCTAGCTGTTTCGTCGAGGAAAGTTGGAGTGGTGTTAAGCCTTCCTTGTTTTTGACTGTTTCTGCAACGAGATTCATCTTATTTTCCCAAATAGCGAACATAGTATCCTTGTGACTGTTTCTTGCTGCAATGTGCAATGGTGTATTTCCTTCATAATCCTGTGCATTATTCATTCTTTCAATCATTTCTCGAACCCTGGTGTTTTCAAATATCTCACAAAAACTCTCGCTTATGCCCTCTTCTGCAGCAACGTGAAAAAGGTTTCTTCCGTGAGGATCCAGCAACTTGGCACACTTAGGACACTCTTCCATTAAATGCAATACCAATTCCTTATTGCCCGTGCTTGCGGCTAAATGAACTGGAAGCATTCTTGTTGAAAATTTGGTGTATGCCAGACCATGGTCCTGTTCTAACATGGTCTGCACCAGCTTAGTATATTTTCTGTCTATTGCTACATTCAATGCAGAAAACATATTGTTGTTGACCCTGTAAGCGACTTCAGGGTCCAACTTCATCAACGCGAGGCTAATACCTATATGGTCGTATGTAGCGGCAATGTGCAGGGCTGTGTCCCCATTTTCATTTTTTTGTTTGAGAGCATCCTTCACGGCAACATGATCAATTTGAATGAGGTTGTGGATGACATTCTCGTTTCCGACTTTCGCAGCACACTGCAGGGCTGTCTCTAATTTTTGTTTGGCGATTTTAATAGGGACACATCTCTTCGGAAAACCATCAAAGCGAGCTCGTTGTGCCCTTCAGTAACAAGTAGGTGAAGAACGGTGTCTCCAAAACGTGTTGCACTTTGGAGCTCAGATTGGACAGTCTTGTGTTCTGTCTTTATTTGTTCGGGAGCAGAATGTGAAGCCTCTATTGTCACCTGATTAGACAATGCAAAATTTAATTAGGTCATATGTTTCAAGAGAAAATGATTTGTAAAAGACTAACAGCTATAACTTTTTAATTACATCTAATTAATGCGTGTTATATGTATAAAGTGACTACATTTAATTATAAGTTTTATATTGTAATAACGTATATATGATTTGTAGGAAATTTGAGCGGTTCTACGGAAGATGAATGAACCTGATATATAAACTTCACAGAATGTCATAAAATGAAAAAGATCATTGCTGGATCGTGAATTTATACAAAATAAACATTAAAATAATGATCTTTGGACTTGTATATGAATTAGTGAGGACTCATTAGTGTGGAAATTCATATTATTGTCAAGTTTTTTTTTTAGTAAGAATAGGAGTCTAGCTCCTATTTTATTGACCACAATTGGTTATAGAGTCTGAGCAGGGTTTTGAGTGGTAACCGTGCAATGGATTTACATATGGATGGAAAGATAAGAAAAATAAAATACAAAGAAAGAAAATAGTGGATTTATTGTTAAATTAGTATTTGTGATGTATTATAATAAAATAGTGAATTCTTGATTAGTTTGAGTATTGGACGATGTTTGAAAATGTTTAGATGCATTAGTCTTAGAGATGTAAAGAGATTTTAAACGGGGCCAACATGATCTTGTACAGAATTTTTTTATGTGCAAAGAAATATTGAATTAAATAATGAAAAAAAACAGAGGTCGATTATATAACTTTCTATCAGCTAGCACTTCTTTTCTTTTTTCTTTTTTTTGGTCTTCCACTAAAAACACAAATCCCAAATTACTAAATCAAACTAAAATAGGTCATGCATGCATGCGTAGGTCAACAATTAACTACTCTCTTTTTTAGAAAGTAGTTTGAAGCCTACTATTTTCCATTTATTAAAAAGTACAAAATAAAAAGATTTACAAGCTATAGCAGTAATGTATTGTAATCAACAGAGAAGTAACAAGAAAATGTCAGAGAACTCCAGACTCAAAGTACAAATGCAAGTGACCAACAGTATTTAGCTTGTCAGAAAAAAAGGTCTCGAGCTTTCTTATTATGGATTGGAATGTAGAAATACAAACGTGATCATAACGGAATTATTAAGGTTAATATTAATTCAGTTATTTAAAATAAACACCAATTCAACTTTATGATTGGAATAGCAAAACAACCGGGTGACTATTTCGGCCACTCACAGGACCATCCAAGAAATTGTATTAATTAAAAGGGACAATTTCTATTGTGCCAATACAAACTTTTAAAATAACTAATTTTCTCCGTTAAAACACCATAATATCCAACAATCTCAAAAAAACTTAAAATATTTCTCCTATCTCTTTTTCTTTATTTAACTTTTTATTTAATTATTTTTAAAATTGAATTGACAAATATAATATTTATTTTAAACGGAGGGATCCTTTATTCTCCAATAAGAACTTCTCTGCTCATAGAAAATAAACGAACTCTTACTTAAAAAATTGATTCGATGATATTAAGATGAGAATTGTACTTTTGAGTCTATTTACTTGATAATTTGAAAGAGGAAATGGAAGGGAGGTAGAGCGATCAGACCGGACCTAACCAAAGTTGTTCACCTTCTTCAGAAGAGAAAAATCAGAGAGGGATCACATGAGTGGAGTGAAGGAGAGAGAGGGTAACGTTGCTATACGTCACCCTCAAATCAGGTCTAGACAGAGTAAACATGTCTCTGATCCCTTTCTTTCCTTCTCGTTCCTTCCCTCTACCTTTGTTCTTTAGGAGCACACTCTAATGGACCAATCTTCGAGACCTTTAGTCCATCTCTTTGCTCCCACACAGACTGACATTTGAAGCAACTCAGAAATAATTAGTTCGAATAGAATATTATATTATAGGGAGCGCCTAGTTAACCCCAAGCCAAAATCCCCCAAACGTCCCCCATGCATTAATTATCTGATGGACCACTAACTATCTTGGGGGGACTGCCTAATTAAATACTTAATATGTTGTATATTTGAAAGATTTTACAATTGGCTCGCGCGCAAATATATAATATATCAAGTATTTATAAAAAAAAAGTTGAACATATTAACTTTCTTTCATCTCTCTCATCATACACCCATCTTTTGCACGCTTTTAAAGGTGATTTTTTTTCTCCGTTCAATCTCGCCCATATTTCTGACGATCTGTGGATAATTTTGTGAATCAAAAATCACGAACATCTTCAATGCAATTTTATTTTTCAAATGAGATCCATTATTAAAGTATTTTTGGGTTCTCTGTCGCGTAAGTAATGATACCTCGTCGTGCAAGAATTCATACCTCGTCGTACAAGAATTCCTACCTCGTCATACAATAATTCATACGTCGTGCGGAGATTCGAAGAGGGGTTCTGTGGCTTAACACCCATAGCCCTCTACCACTAGACCACTTTACATTTGTTGTTATAAGAGAGTATTTATTATATTTAATCTATATTTTTGCTATAGTGTTGTATTTTGATATTTAATTTATATATACAAGTGTTGAATTAATAATATAATTAAAATAATAAAAAATAATATATATAATAGGTGTATCGTATCCTTGATTTGAAAATTACCGTATCGTCGTATCCATGCAACACAAGTTTGTACCTACAAGATTCTATTAATTTTTTTTCCCATATGACACTGGATGATGTCTGAAAGTATTAATATCAAGTATTGCAAGTATTAATACCTCATAATACAAGTGTGAATAGTTCTTGTATTAAGTGTTTGTATCTAACAGATTCTATCAATTTTGTTTCCTTATGACATTGAATAACGTTTGAAAGTATTAATATCAACTATTGCAAGTATTCATATCTCGTCCTGCAAGTGTGAATAATTCATGTATCAAGTGTTTCTACCTAATAGATTATAACAAATATTAATCTTTTTTTTATCTGAAAATATTAATATTAAATATTACAAGTATTTATATTTGTCTTACAAGTATTTATATCTCAATAAACAATACCAAAAAAGTAACATAGTTGGACGAGGGGCATAGTCGGAATAACAAATTGTTCATTGCATAATTTTTAATCCAAAAAACTCAAGGAACAAGAAAGGTTTGTGCGAGTTGGAGGTTAAATAAGATATATTGAAATTTTTAAGGGTAAATAAGAAACCCAAGAGTTTTTTAAAGGTACATAAAAAATTAACCCTAAATTATATAGAAAACCAGTTCATAAATTTGAGGGCGACGAAGAGATATCGATAAGCCTCGCAATTGGCAAATAGACGGAGTCATGCTCCAGCGCGACTTGGGTTTTTATTTTTTGAGAATTAATTGGAAGAGAGACGATTAGATGTTTAAGTGAGTTTGAGGATTTGACGGGAAAAATTAGGGGTTGGGGGCGTAGGGGAGTGGGTCATGGAAGAAGATACAATTACTCTATATTATATATGTTTAGGCAGGACTGAGGAGGGAACCCCATGAAATTCTTCAACAACAAACTAACAGAGTGAGAAGAACATTTTTAAATATTAACATGTGACAAGCTGCTAATTGAAGAAGGATTATTGCTTGATAGTGATGATACGTACCATACGTATCTCTTGCTAGATAGCTGCTAATTGAAGAAGGATTATTGAAGAAGGTCTTTGCAACATCTTTTTCTTCTGTCAGAACCTACAATTTAGCAAAGATACATATATATTAATATTTATATTTATATAAAAAGAGTATTATCTGGTACAAAATGATTAACCAGTCAACAAAATTTAGGCCTAACGTCCCTGATTTGTGCTATAAATTAATCAACACAGGAAATGATTCATTAAAAAAACTCCGATTGAGAGACATGGCATCGCATATATGTTAAAAATAAAAAAAAAGATGGTAATAAGCAAAACCAATTCAAAAGGCAAGCACGAAGGACTCAATTAAAAATCGAGTAAATTTAAAATTTAAAATACTCCTCAAAATTAAATCTATTTTGGTTAATTAAAAAAATAGAATATTGATTACGTTCAATCTCTCCAAAAGAGGGCAACAAGGTAATATTACTTGTACTTTTAATTTGATGGACACCTTGTAACTGTTGGTCACTATTTTGTTACTTCCTTATTAGTCTATGCAATTGGATTTGGATACCTTCTTTTAACGAATTAATTAATGTTGATTGTAATAGGATCTATGGTTTACTAATTCACAAATCTCTTTCAAGGGAAAACTTTTAACTGAATTAGTAAGAGGAGCAGTCATGATATTGATATTTTTAGTAGAACATAATTACATTTGTTATAGGGGGCTTCAGTTAAATCCTTAGGACCGTTCTAAAATTATTGACTTGTTCCGGTGTAGAACTCACTCTTATCATGTCATGTGATGTGAAGGAGCTGTCAGCTACAAACCAGTAAAATTAGTACATGATTTGGCTGAAAATTAAAATTGATGAAGCTTCTATGTTTTCTTAATTAACAAAGACTTAGTACTAGTTGTTCTTTGGTAAAATGTTGTCTGTCTAATTTGTGATGGAACTGTTACTTCTTTAGGTATTTTCTAAATATTCATAAGTAGCTGTAAGATGTAGGACTGGCAAAAAAACTCGTAGCTCGTGGCTCGATCGTGACTCGCATCTGACTTGCTCGCTCATTACTGGACCAAGCTGTTAACGAGCTAGCTCGTTAGTGGCTCGGTCCAGATTAAACGAGTTGAAGATGGTGCCTACCTCATTTGCCAGCTCGCTCGCGAGCTCGGCTAGTATGAATTGTATGAATTTATGTGCATTTTATGCTGTCCAGCTCGGTTCAAAAAGTTTGTAGAATTTATTTTCTTCTTAAAACAAGATCCAGCCAGACCCAGCTCACTAGCTCGTGACGATTACAAGCTGAGATTTCAGCTCGGACCTCTAAAGTCAGCTCGATCCAGCTTGCTTGGTAAATAAACGAGCCGATTACGAGCTGGACCCAGCTCGTAATGAGCCAACTCATTACCACCCCTAGTTTTACATATATAAAGTACTAGAGTAAAGCTAGCGTGCGCTCTCCTAATGAGCATAACTCAAAACATTTAGTATACAAGATGTTTATTATCTAACTTAAAACAATTTGATTTCACTGAAATCGCTGGACCTATTCACTGAATAATAGTTGGTGATTTTGAAGGAGAAGAGAAATTTTCAATAATAGTATCAAATTTCCTATCTTTTATATATAAAAAAGTTTATTAGAAACTTAATATATAAGTTACTCAATGAAAAATACCTTCTTCTCGATGTCAAAGAAAAAAATATTAAATCTCTTAAGTTCAAATTTTAGTAGTCATACGTATGTTAAGAAAATATGTACTTCAAATCTTAAATATTTAGATGCACAATTAATGGAAGAATTCTCACAAAAATTATAATAAAGATAAGCAGAATAACAACGTTAATGACAATAAAAACCATAATAATAATGAAAATAACAACAAACAATGAAAATTAATAACACAAATAATATAAATAAAATGAAAACTAAATGTAATGTGTTAGTATTACTTCACGGCACCAACATGCAATTCTCCATGTATGCTAGCTTCCTCCGTTTTTAATTAGGTAGATTAATTACAGACACTATATAAGCTAAAAATAGTTTTCATTTTATATAACCTGAGTTTCCATTGGTTCTTCCGGCTGTAGTCCAAGACGTGGTATTAATACATCGCTGTTGCCTTCTATTGCTGCCATGAAAAGATCAACTGGCATAACTGGGCGTAATTCAGCCATTTGACTTTCAGATCTTGTGCTTTGGGAGGATGGAATGGCCATTACTATCACGTTTAGCTTGAACTGCTCTTACTCTATAGAGAAGGAGGATAGATATATATATGGTTGGGCGAAGATTTCGTTGTGCAGTCTCAAGGTCAATAACTAGTTTTATTTATTTAATTTAACTTGTGGCCCGTAGCCTGTTCCATCGTTGGAAAAGTCCACAGCTGGGGAAAACCTTTCGTCTCTCTTCCTACCCTTTATATTATTACATATCCTCAGAAATGTAGAATGTTCTTTTAAATAATGAGTTTGCTAGTTAAAAAAGCACACCCACATAAATTTATCTAATACACAATTCATCTTTTTTTTAACTCAGAAGTTCTTTTTTGTGTGCCCTAATTATGCTCATATTGTTATTTTTTGTTTTCAAATTCAAATAGTTAACATGAACGCTCAACAAGATTCCCAATTTTATATTTTTTTGAAAGATTTTATTATTTTTTAGATAGATACAAAATGACCATTTTTCAATGTCGAGTTGATCCACTAGTGTCCCTGAACTTACCACGACACAACACGTGGTTTCTACTACCGTAAATTTGTAAGGAGACAATGAGGAACTATAAATTTGTTAAGAACGAAGGATAGGGATAATATTTATCCATATAAATTAATAAAATAAGAGGTACAAACATATAGAGTGGTTAATTTGCAATATTTTTATAAGATCAGGATAAACGGTCCTGATCCGAAGTTTTTGGATCGAGATCATTAGTTCCGATCCAAAATATATATTTTATTATTCATTCGACACAACTTAAAAGAGATCATTAAAAGAAAATATAATAATTAATAATAGTAATAGTAATAATAATAGTAATAATAGTAATAATAATAATAATAATAATAGTAATAATAATAATAAGTTAATAAACTAACCATAATTATTAAAATTATAACTCTAACAATTGATGATGATGGTGGGTGGTGGAAGATAACGATGTTGATTTAAACAATAATATCAACGATTAATTAACCATAACAAAGATATAAATTTAATGGAAACAATTAAAATATGTCATACTGTAGTGCTATCTCATATAAATTACAGACACTATTTACGATGGGACCATCCAAAGAAATTGTTCTCTCAAATAATACCTTGACTTGTGTTTGTTCTTCCAGCAGGCCAAGACGTGGTATTAAAACATCTCCGTCGCCTTTCATTGCTGCTAAAAAAAGATCAGTAGACATGACTGGACGTTGTTCATGCACCATCTCATGTTGGGAGGATGACATCTTCATGGCCATTACAATGAATTGTACCTTTAATTAGTCTTAATCTATCAGAAGATAAATTTATTAGATCAGCAAAGATTTTTATATTGTGGAATATGAAAGTGAATAGCAAAAAAAGTGCCATGTGATAGATTGAATTTACCTTAGTTATGATCACTAGTTGAAGACAGAATTAGACAGAAGGCAGGTATATAGCATGGGATGTGTTAAGTTATATTTCGTGTTATAGATGTAAACCCCGGCAGTTGGAATAAAGAATCTGGGTGTGTTCAATCTTCAAGCAAAGTAACAAAGTGAAAAAGTGTACCACTCATCAGAACAGGTACGTACCAGATTCTACATGAAATAAGAATATCATTTTTTTAAGGAAAGAATCATATCAGAACAAATTAAATGCCTCAGAGTGAAGACAAAGTAAAAATAATTGAAAAATTCGTGCCATGTGAATTCTTGAGAGAGAAATATAAAGTACAATTAATGAGAGAGAAATTAAAGCAGGTGATTTGAAATTTGCAGAGAAATTATAGGCTAATTATGAGTATCATTTTTGTTGTTATTTTTTTGAGATAAAGATAGAAATCAAATCTTTCAATGTTATATATCAACAATTAATTATTCAGTCGGATTTCAAAGTTACTTTTTCAAACAAAATATTATCATATATAGTCACTATATATATTAATAACTAATTTTGTTCACTGTTCTCATTTTTACCATCGTGTGGTTTTCTTCTGCATCTTAATAAACATTACTTGTTCATAGTATACATACTTAATAAACAAATTCAGACATGGTAAAATCAACTTCTGAAGATAAATAAACAAATTTTATTCCACGTTATAATTTTATCCGGAAAGGAGAGTGTGGACTGATTTTCTTTTTGTATTTTTGTTTATAAGCAAAGAGCTGTGCGGATTGATTTTTCTTAATAGAACAAAAACTTTGTGAAATATACCCTTTTTAAAAAAAATCCTACAGTTGATTTAATGAGTTTGACAGGTTTTTCGTATAATTAGTTGAGCTGAAATATTCATAACTAATTAGAGAAATATTTTGGAATATGATCGGATGTTCAACGCGTATATAATTTACATTAAAAAAAACAAGTACGAAAAACTTTCAACATAAATAAGTGCAAAAATTTTGGACAAACAATTTGGAAGTATTAAAACAGGGGTAACTAGTAATGACAATGAATCAGGTATAAACATGTCCATTAATAAATTAATTAATTGTTTGGGTATAATTAACATATCCATGCATAAAGAAAATGAAACTATAGCTTTGCTGGTTACCCTAGTGCAAGGAGGAAGATAATAAAGATATCACCATAATTTGAAACACTAATTAAGTACCCACTTATTTAAACCGAAACCAACAATAAGATTTTTGAAATATTTTTGTAACTCTAAAATTTTAATAACTTTTCCAATGAAGAATTTATTAAACTTAACAGCATTAATATATATACATGAATGGCGATGGACCACAGCTAACAAGAGCAATTGTGCATCACAATAATAACCTAATCCAAAAGTTAGATTCTATTTCTGACATGTGTTGTGATGGGAGACCAACAGTAAAAAGAAGCATGTGTTAGATTCTATTTCTTTTTGTTGATGTAAACTTCAGAGATTAGAATAAAGAATTGAGTGTGTTCAAATTTTAAGCAAAGTAATAAAAGTACCACCCAGTCTGGACAGAAAAAAGCATGTACAACCTATGAATTGAATATCATTTATGGAAGCAAAGAATCGAATCAGAACAACATTGTCCTTAAATAACATGTCTCATAGTAAAGACAAAAAGTTTTTCTCTATTATTTAACAAGTAAAATCTTTACATCTAAAATATTGACATGTAATAAAGAAACTCCATGTGTTACACAAACTACACAAGACAATTACTGACTAATTAATCCGGCATTTCATATAAATTAATTAGAGAAATCAGATGTCATTTACATTTGCAGAGAAATCAGAGACTTGTCAGTACAATTTTCTCTGTTCTCACCTATGTTGCATGGATACGGGTATGGGTATTGTATCGGATACGAGACGGATATGGCGATATGACAATTTTCAAAAATCAAAAATACGATACGCCTATTTTATATATTATATTTTATTTATATATAAATTAAATTTCAAAAATCCTTGATATGGTGCCATAAAATAGTCTAAATATATATTAAATATAAATGCTACAAGCACTTAACAATAAATGGAGAGTGGTGTAGTGGTAAAGGTTGATGGTGCTTATGCCGCACAACCCCAATTCGATTCCTAGTGCTGGGAAAAAAATTTTGCCTCAACAATTGGTGTATGCGCCGTGTATGGTGGACGCTGGTGTATGGTGTATGCGCGGTCCACGATCCAATTCTGCAGAAGCGTCGCTGGTGCAGCGTATCCCAACCGTATCCGGAAGTGTCAGAGCCGTATCCAGACCAGTCAGAGCGTATCAGAGACCGTATCAAAGGATTAAGGATACGCCACGTAAGCCGATAAGCCAGCTAGCGTATCAGATACGTATCGGGGCCGTATCGGACGCATATTAGTATCCGATACGTATCCGACACGGGTACGGAGCCCAATGTGGAGTATCCGATTAACATAGTTTCTCACTTTTACCTTTGTGTTTTGTTTTCATCCTAATAAACCAAAGTATACTTTTTTGTTTTTTGAGTTGTAAACCAAAGTATTCAATATCTGATGGGATGTTCCTGTCATATGACCTGCACATTCTCATCCATATGGACTGATGGGTACAGCCTAAAAAAAATAATATTCATTGACCAGCTGGCGGATCAGTCTCGAAAAGTACCTAGCACACAAAAGATACATTGTTTGAACTTTGAAGTATTCCTGGAAATAATGCATATTTTTATAACTGAAGAAAAATAAGGCTGTTCACTGCAAACAGGGAAAAGAGGAGTATATATTCCCTCTGGTATCGGACCCTCTTTATTCTTTTTCTTTAAATTCTCTCTAGTGGCTTATGTCTGTTGGACCATGCAACATGTATCAATGATTAGTCTCTTGATTCAAATATTATACTTAAGTAAGAATCTGCACACTAGCTCCCTTATTCTATGTTGCAAATTTTTTTAAAATGAAATTGTCAAAAACTTAGTTTGGTCTTTTGAAATTAAAATATACACATATTGAATTAGGAAATAACTTCTGAAAAAAATGACAAAAGCTTGTGTAATCAAATTGGCATTCGTTTTGCTACATACACACAAATAATCAAATCGCATACCAGCACTACTTTTTGTCATTTATAAGCAAATATGTACATACATCGTTTATATTTTTTCGTCTACAATTTCCTTCTTTTAATTATACCATCCTTTTCCTACTTTCTCGAAAAAAATTCTTATATCAGCAATTGTTTATTTTTTTTTTTAAAAGAAAGATGGAAGTCAAGACTTCAAATTTCATATCCTGTTATTACAACAAATAATTTTTCTAATCTGAGTTTCGAACTTCTCAGATCAAATGACATGTGTCTTCACCACTAGACCTAAGACAACTTCTGTTGTTTTTTTAAACAATGAGATCTGTTAAACTTTAGCTATAAATTGTAAGAACTGAGATTGAGCAATTGTGCATCACAATAATCACTTGAGAGTAGGTCCGATGGACATCGGACCTACTCTGGTTCGATGGGTTTAATCACTGTCGATTGGCTTTAAGATTCGTGCGGAACACTTTAAAATTCGTGCATGTTTGTCTCAATTTTGTGCGCACAAATCTTAAATTAGATCGGACAGTCATCATGCTCGTTGAACCTAAAAGTAGGCCCGATGGACCTCGGACCTACTCCGTTCTCCACAATAATAACCTAATCCCAAAGTTAGATTCTATGGGAGACCAACAGTAAAAAGAAGCATGTGTTAGATTCTATTTATTTTTGTTGATGTAAACTTCAGATATTAGAATAAAGAATTGAGTGTGTTCAAATTTTAAGCAAAGTAACAAAAGTACTGTCCAGTCTGGACAGAAAAAAGCATGCTCAACCTATGAATAGAATATCATTTATGGAAGCAAAGAATCGAATCCCAACAATGTCCTTAAAGAAAATGTCTCATTTTAAAGAGACAAAAAGTTTTTCTCCATTATTTAACAAGTAATATCTTGACATGTAATAAAGAAACATCATTTAATTTGTTACACAAGACAATTACCGACTACTTAATCCGGTATTTCATATTAATTAATTTGAGAAATCATATGTCATTTAAAGATAAAACACATTTTTTTAAGTACTCTCGCGCGCATCCATGGAAATAATGCATATTTTGTTAAATGAAGCAAAATAAGGCAGTTCGCTGCAAACAGGAGAAAAGAGAGGAGTACATATTAATATTCCCTCGGGTATCGGACTCTCTTTATTCTTTTTCTTTAATCCTCTTTAGTGGCTATGATTAGTCTGTTGGACCAACATGTGTCAATGATTAGTTTCTTGATTCAAATATATACTTAAGCAATAGTCTGCATGCACACTAGCTCCCTTATTCTATGTTGCAATGTATTTTTTAAATGAAATTGTCAAACACTTAGTTTGATCATTATACTTAAGTAAATTGTCGATAGTACAAATTCGAATTGCACCCGTAAATTTAGGAACATTAAATTTATAGAAGTACTCGCACTACTTGTGTAATGGATTCATGATGATTTTCTTCAACAATTATTCAAAGAAAATTATTGAATATACTCATTTTTAACTTTTTTTTTAATCGTATTTGATGTATGATCCACTCAAGTTTTGTTGCTTGAAATATATAGCAGCGTGGACAATTAATGTCTATGTACCGGGATTATAAAAGAAATCCTCTTCAGCCTTTGATATATAGTATTTTGAACACTGAGTATATATAGCACACACCATTATTTTTCCTTATAAATACCTTATATAATCTTAATTAAATTCCAACCATAATTAGAATAATTTTAAACAAGAATAAATTGGGTATAAAGAGAAAAAATTTCACTCAATAATTTAATTTTAATTATTGCTCTCAAAATAGCATCATTAATTACATTATTTCTTCTCCACCTAAGCTCAATTGCTTATAGCTAGTCTCTGTCTCTGCTCTCCACAAGGAGTCCACTTTTTCTCTTTTCAATTATGTTACTGTACGGGGCTGGATATTTGCTTGGCGCAACATGGTTCTCCATTTTATTTACAAGTGGGTTTGGGCTTTAATGGATTATGGGCTACATATTTTATAGAAAAACTTGAAGACTTTCTGGATTTGAACTTCAACCTATTTTGAGGCCTTCGCCGTATCCTTTTACTTTCTGAAATTCATATTATAGATGCCAATTAATAAATGATCCGAGCGCTAACTCGTGCTATCCCGAATGCCGGATCGACCTGGGTAATGATTGTCTGATTGGATATGATCATTTTTCAAACTAAAGGAATTCTATGATGATCTTAAAAATATGAAAAATCAGGTGTCATTTTAAACTTGAAGAGAAATCAAGGGCTTATCAGGACAGTTTTCTCTGTTCTAATTTTACCATCGTGTTTTGTTTTCATCTTAATTAACCAAATAATAAATATCTGACTCAATATTAACGGGTGGGTGTAGTCTTAAAAAACCTAATATTCATTAACCAGCTGGTGCTTCGGTCTAGTTTGAGCACTAACCTCTGAAAAGAAAAGAAAAGAACTTTGTCTGTAGTACTCGATCATCACTGAGAAAGCTCATCATCTCTTCATTTTTGATAATGGCTGACAACAAATCCACAAAAGTCTGAATTACTAATCTCTGACCCTCAACCACAAGATGTAATCAGTTTCCGGCAATTCTTGGATGCAGCTTAGGTGAATTCCCGTTCACATACCTTGATCTACCATTATCAAATAAGAGACTCTCAAAAGCAGCTTATTTGTCTCTCATTCACAAACTCAACCGCAAACTCGTAGGATGGGCAGCCAAACACCTTTCAATAGCAGGTAGACTGGTTCTACTAAATGCGGTTCTTTTGTCTTTGCCGTCATATTTCATGATGGTTCCGAGGTTACCGAAATGAGTGATTAAGCAGATTGTCAAAATCAGAAGAAGATTCCTATAGTCCGGTGTGAGCCAAGAGCAAAAAAAGATGAGTCTGGCAAAATGGAAAATGGTAAATTGAGAACATTATTTTATAAAATAGTAATACAACAACAAAAAAATGAGAAGAGTTCAAATATCGCCACTTAGGAGCAAATTTTTATAGTAAATTGTCGACAATTAATGTCTAGAAATGTACCGGGATTAGAAAAAGAAATCATCTTCAGCCTTCGATATATAGTATATATTTTGTGCACCGAATACAGCAGACTCCATTATTTTTTGTTCAATTCATGTCCGGTTTTTCTTTGCATAATTTAATTTGTTTCTTCAGCTTTACTAGACAAATCTAATGTATTTCTTTGAAAATTGATATAAAAATATAAAAGTATCTTCCATTAAAAAATGAAAAAAAAGACAATAAATCAAGCCATTTTCAATTCTATTCGTATAGCATGTAATAATTTCCTTTTAAATACTTGATACAAGTTTAATTAAATTCCTACCTTAATTAGAAGAATTAATTTTAAATAAGGATAAATCTGATATAAGAGAAAAAAAATTCTCTACTCTCAATAATTTACTTGTTGCTCTCAAAATAGCAAAGTTAATTACCATTCGTCGTTTTTCAGTGTCTTGCTTAAAAAATAATTTAATTTTCCACTCAAAATAGCATTGGTGTAATTCCTTCATAATCCGTTGCATTAATCATTCTTACTTCGATATCTCCCTCACTACTTTGTCTAAAAGGAAAAAGAGAGAAATTATTCTCTTCAGCATCAATGTGAAAAAGATTTCTTCCATGAGGATCCACCAACTCTGTATAATCAGGATAATTCTCTTGAAATGCGATACCAGGCCCCAGTTACTCTTGCGTGCTGCTAAATGAACTGGAAACATTCCATCTGAGAATTGGGTGCACGCAAGAATTGGCTGCTAAATCAACTCGTAACATTTTCTTTGCTATTTTATTATGTTCTTTGTCTATAGCTATTAGCTATGTACAATGGACATAGCATTTCTTTGTTGACCTTGTATGCCATTTTTGAATCCAACTCCATTAATTAGCTTGACGCTGATATCTCTAAAGTCGTATCTGACAGCACATGCAAGGCTGTGTCTCCCTTTTCATCTATTTATTCTAGCGCATCCTTGACGACGATAGGATCAATTCAAATGAGATTCTCGATGACCTCTCTGTTATTGACCTTGGTGGCACAGTGAAGGGGTGTCTCTAACGTCCTGTCTGTACTATCAATAGGGACCTATCTCTTGAAAAACTATCAAAGCAAGCTCGTTGTGCCTTGTAGTTACAAGTAGTTGAAAAACTGTCTCCAAAATGCGTTGCACTTTGGAGCTCGGATTGGACAGACTGGTGTTCTATCTTTATTTGTTCGGGAGAAGAATTAGAGCCTTCTATTGTCACCTAATTAGACAATGTAAAATTTAAATTTCATTAAAGCAACAAACTTAAACATATTTACATTACATCTTCTTAGATTGAGAAAATAAGATTGAGGAGGTAATTGAGGACACATCTCTCGGACATTTTGCTCTGATAATTAATTAGGCTGGGGGAACATTCCATTTCCCACTAGCTTAATTAGGTTCTATGTTTAAAGAGAAAAAGATATGTAAAAGACTAACAACTAGCTTTTTCATTACATCTAATTAATACATATAGTTATATGTATTAAGTGACTACAATCAGTACTTTTTTTATTAAAGGACTCCGGTACACACCAACATTTTTAACAGGTTATTTTTGACAGAGAGACGAGCTTGTGTCACTACGCTAAGCCCGCGGTTCACTACACTCCAGTATTTAGAAGCTATATTTTGTTAGATCGTAGATATGGTTGTTTTATGAAATTTAAGTGGTTCTGTGCAAAGTGGAAAAATCTAGTAGCTATACTGCATGCACCGAAATATCATCAAATTAATTTTTTTTTACTGGCATTGAGAATCTATACAAAATAAACTTAAAAATCATAATTTATGGACATGTATATGCATTGGTGTTAAAAGTAATATTTTTGTCATCATGAATCTATACTAAATAAGTATTGGGCTATATTTGAGTAATGAAAAAAGAGAGAGATTCTAGAACTTTACATGAGCTGATCTTCTTCTTTGTTTTTCTCTTTCTATCTTCTACTAAGACCAAAAATACAAAATTACTAATTAATTTGAACTAAAATAGGTCATGGTAGGCCAATAATTAGCTAATATTTATTTTAGAACGTAGGTTTAGGCTGTCTATTTTCATTAATTAAAAATAAAAAAGATTTATAAGTTATAAAGTTATGTATTGTGATCATGAGAAAAGTAAGAATAAAATCTGAAAGAACTCTAGCCTGAAAGAAGAAATGTAAATGAAAAACAATTAGCTAGTCAGAAAAAAGGATCTCGAGCTTTCTCATTAAAATGGAAACTTCCCTCTTGGTTATCAAAGGGACTTAAAAGAATATGTTCTGATCGGGGGTGAGAGTAGTAAGGTTACTAATCCAGTTATTAAGAATAGCTGTTAATTCAATCTTTTATCGGAATAACAAAACAACAGGGTTAATATGGTGACTATTTCAAACGACTACTTATCCATCCCAATGCATAACAAGATTCAAAATAAGTTGCTTACTTTGAATTTATGTTATTCCTCACCCATATAATAAATAAAATCAAGACTAAATTTAATATTGTTTTAGTATAATTTCACAGCACCATTCGCTGTGTGAGTCCCCGATTAGTTGGGTAGATTGCAGGCACTATATAAACAATAAATAGTTTGTGGAAAATTACGTGGATTTCTGTTTGTTCTTCCGGCTGTAGTCCAAGACGTTGCATTAATAGATCTCTGTTGCCTTTTATCGCTGCATTGAAAAGATCAATAGGCATTTGTTCGGGAACCATTTTACTTTCGGATCTTATTATTTGGGAGGATGGAGTGGTCATTACTATCACGCTTAGCTTGAATTGCTCTTACTCAATAGCAAAGTAGGATAGATTGTTGGGGGAAGATTTTACAGTAGAGTCACAAAATCAATAACATGTTATATTATTTAGAGTCTGGCTACTATGACATGAGTGTCATTTCAGCTTATATAACACCAACTCCAAAACTTATCAAATCGACCTCAAACGGTGAATTCAAACTGTTCAAACCGATCTATTTCATTAGTTGTGCGTTTACATGCAAAATTTATAATTTTTCGAATTTATTTATTATCACAAGCGGTCAAATTTGTGACTTTTTAAGTTAATTTTTTTAAATACGTTTTTAAGTTAATTTTAATGCATTCATTTTTCAACATTTTGGACCGCTTGATTTGATACTAAAATAACTAGAAATGTAATTTTTTTGCATGTAAACGCATCACTCATAAAGTAAATCGGTTTGAACAGTTTGAATTAGTCGTTCGAAGTATATCCAATCAATTTTGTAGTTGGTATCATATGACACCGATGTCATAATTGCCGGACTCATTTAACTTCTGACCGGTAGGCGGTAGCACGTTGCATCATTAATGGGAAGACCTTCATAGTCTCTCTTCCTAATCTTTTCATATCCTCTTATATCCTTTCACATTTATAATTTTTAAAAGATAATGATTTCACTTGTTAAAAAAATCGCACAACATCAAGTTAATGTGTGGATAATTTTTTTCATTTTTAATCAAGCATGACCTAAAGTTATAGTGTGTGATCGTATTATTATCTTGTGTGGAAATTGTATGGAAAAGTTTTGTTTGCGACTCACCTGTTCATGAGAAATGAAGGCTTACCATCCAAACCCGCTACGTAAGGAGTCCGTATCCTCTTAAGATATCTCAAATTTTCAGTTTATCTTAATTCGAGTCGAATTTTTTCGGTGCTTATTTGAAATGCATGGTTCAGTATTATTGTGATTTGAGATTCATGCATAAATAATTTGAATGATCCGAATTTTCCATGTGTCCCCAAAGTTCGAGATATCTCAGGGATGCGAATTCATACGTAAGTTCACAACTGATCTTATTCTGCGCATTTTATATTAATTTAGCCACAATAAAATTCTCATTAAATAAAAAAGAATATTATGTTCTAATGGAATAAGACAATTGAAAGCCAATGATGCTTAATGGCTTGCATATAACATATTAACATATTCAGTTGACAGAATATGCGTACATATCCATTACAGTATATTATGTTTTACATGTTACTCTTTTATTGTATATCTTGATTACTAGCTAGGTAACATGGGCCACACCATACACAACTTGAACTTAAAAAGACTTAATTAATTTACTAAGTACAGCTAGACTGCTTGGCCGACTTGTTAGCCTTGGGCCCTAGCACGAGAGAATTCACATCCTCCCCGGTACTGTAATAGAGAATCTTTTACAATTACTAGATCTGGACTGTTATTTTTAACTTGGCACGAACCCCAAAGCCCAATAATACTGCCCCTGTGCTAGCCCGAATCTCAAAGCGGCTAAGAGTTAATCTCAAACAGTAAAGTGATGAGAATCTTTTACAGTAATGGAGAGGATACTTGTCCATCACGAGAATGAAGCACAAAAGTATCAAAAGCTTACATATTGCTGATAACTGATAACTAAAAGCTTTCATTTTCCAACGTAAATTAACAAAAGCTTCTGTAAAAGTTCGGCCCGTTCAGGACAAAATAAAGTTCCGTCCCGTTATAAGATTGAAAAATTAAGAAAAGAAAATCAATATATTATGAGAAAGTCCAACGAACAAAGTACATAGTACAAAACAATGCTTCCTGAAGCTAATTTGCCTGGTGGTGATAGAGAACGGCAAATGTAAATGTATAGATCTACAATAAGGCCAGACAGAAGATGATCAGCATAGACACAGCATACATAGTACAAATACCGGATTTTGACATCACATACTCACCTATGTTATAAACGACTCGAACCCATTTTTGTCCAATGGCAACAACAGGAAACAAGGCTGGAGACGCTAAAAACAGAGTGACAACAAAGAGAATGATGGCAAGAGGCAAGGAAACTGGAGCAAGCGTCACATACAACCCCAATCCAAATGCTACAACCATACTACTCGCTGCCAGAATAAATGCATATATTGCAAATGCGAGGGCAGAGCGAGTTGGACCTTCCATAGCATTCCCAAGAAGCACATATAAGCTTAAAAATCCTTGTATAAATGCAAAGGTGTTTGCTAGAATAAATGCCCGGAATATATATTTCCTCCCTAAAACTGGTGTACCGTTGTCTATATAACGGGACCGTGAAAGCAGCTGCAAATGTTACAGTTGTAACAAGTACGGAGCCCAATCCGAGAACTTGAATTTCCTCCCATTTATCTGCGATTGGTGGTCCTGCTACATCGTCAAACCACTTTAAAGTTTGTGACCTTCAGTCCGAATATACTTGTTAATTTTTGGACCATCGAAGCCCTGTAAGAGACAACAGATGTGAAGTTCAAGTTAGTAAAATTTAACAATAACACTTAATAACAAGGAGGTGTCCAATGGGCATCAGATCAAAATCTGTAATGATCTTGATCCACACGAATATTGATGTGGCACGTTCGAATCTTAGTGCGAATCAAACGAATTTGACTGGGCATCAAACAAATTTTGGTCTAATGCCTATCCAACACACCCCCCACTTAATAACTAACAGATATCATGTCGTACCTATAGTATGAGAAATTAAATTGGGAAGAGAATATATACATATGTCGAAGTCCAAATGGCTTTCAAAACATATGAATAAGTTTCAAATAACAATTCAAACATTCAATACTATCTAATTCACCAATGATACATTTACATGCAAATATGTATTAGACACACACAAA
>JAJGRW010000467.1:292713-389472 GCA_025461045.1 Carex parvula
CAATTTTTAAGGACAATTGGCCCTATGTTAACATTAGTTTTTTTTTTTTTTCAAGTTTGGGTACCATATAAAATGTTAAATACTGCAAAAGAAAAATATTTAAATCAGAAACACGGATTGTTTGTTTGCTCATCTATTCCACTCTCTGGAAGTTCAAGGTGAAGTGAAGACTAGTAAAAGACTTAGAATTACAATTCTTGATGGGAATAAAAATTAAAAAAATAAAATGTGAAGAATTACAATCTATGAAATAAAAATTATAATCCAAGAATTAAATGTTGCAAGATGAAACTACTTGAGAAGAAATGAAAATTATAATCTGAAGTGAACGTTTCTACAATACAACAGAAAATAAATGTAATTAACTATCAAGTTTTCTGTTCCACAGTTTGTAAATAATTCATATGCAACAAGTACATAATTGTAATATGACAGTATACGGTTAAGCCTAATCCTGACTCGTTTGATTTGATCATGACTCATAGTGACTCTATCAGGTCAAGCGTGTTTGCAACTAATTTTGTACTGGTATAGTGGGATATATACTATTTAATTAATTTCAAAAGTAGTACCTAGGTAAAAATCTGCTCATCTCTGTTCGAGACAGATCCGACTCAGTTCGAGTTGACTCGTACTCATCTCAACAGATAATGTGCATTCTGACCTAGAATAAAATTGGCTTATTTTATGTACAACAACATGGAAAATTGAACTTTCATCCCTGAAAGGATCTGGTAATTCATGAAGCTGTTATTTCTTTTCGTAGCTAGGTGTTCAACCAGACCAAAGCACCAGCAGGTCAGTGATATTTTATTTTTTGTAGTGTACCCAGTAATCCATCCGGATGAGAATTTGTGCCTATCATATGACTGGAACATTTATTCAGATAATGTATACTTTGGTTCATCAAGATGAAAACAAATCACCAAGGTAAAATTAAGAACAGAGAAAACTGTACTGAGAAGCCTCTGATATATCTGGATATTAAAAATAACATCTGATTTTACCCTCATTAATTAATATGAAATAACCAGATCAATTGTCATGATTTTACCTGTTAAATAATAGAGAACAACTTTTTGTCTTCTCTGTGAGACATTTTCTTCAAGGACCTTGTTCTAATTCGATCGATTCTTGCCTTGCATAAATGATATTATTTTCATATTTAAAACATGCCTTTTAAATTCCTGCACTAGATGTACGTTTGTTACTTTGCTTAAAAATTGAACATACTCAATTTCATATTGTAATCTCAAGGATTTACATCTACAAAAAGAAATAGAATCTTACTAACACATGCTTCTATGCTGTTGGCTTCCCATCTTAACTCTCAACTCTCTCAACTATAGCACATCGCCATCATGTATAATGCTATTATTGAATTTAATAAATTCTTCTTTCAGAAAGATCCTCATTGTATAGATTTTAATAAATTCTTCTTTTCTGAGCTAGGCACTCACCCACATTGAAGCGTAAGCTGATCAATAGTCCAGTTTACCAGTTTATTTAGGCTTATTAATCCATCTGGATGAGAATTTGTGCCAGTCTTATGACTTGGGTTATGAGCCCATTAAAACATTTCATCAAACATTTTGTGTGCACCAATTACAACATAGCACACATACAGAGGATTCACCGAAATTCTCCAAACTCTAAACTCTCCACCCATGGAGTCTCAACAAACAGCTCATGCCACAAACTGTCTTTGCATCCCGCAAAGATTCACCAATTCTAACAACCCGTAGAAACTCTAAACACACCCTCAGGCCACTGTCATTGTCATACCGGCCGGTTTCAAAGAGGTACTGAAAAAGAAGAGAACATATCATGACCTATATTGGATCATATCGCAACACATGGCCGATGTTACTACCATCCCAACCGCTGCATGCGTTGTCTTCTTCCTCGTCTCTCTCGTTAAGGATGCTTGCCAAAGAAAAAGGGGGTGGTCTGGTCTCCCTCTTTATCACCTAAATAAGGCCCATCTCAGGTGGGCTTGCTGCTGGGCCTAATTCTAGGACGAAATAAGTTGGAAAAGGAACCCAACAATATATACATGGATCATACTTTTAGTTTATTAAGATAGAAGGATTTGACGATGGTGGAAAACCACGACGGTACAAAATAGAACAAGCCAAGAAGGTTATTTTTTTATTTATTTTTTAGTGACAAAAAGTGGAGGCATGCCGGAGATATAAAAAATGGGAGGTATCTGAATTCTTCTCTTAATGTCTTTCGTGTAGAAAGTTATATATTGAAAATCCGGTCAATTTTTATTTGTAAATACTAAAAATTAAAACATTTAACTTTCTTCTTTTTCTAAACAAACGACAAAACGGAGAAAAAAGTGTTTCTCCCAAAATCCAACAGAAGTGTGGCGGGTCACTGACTAGTGCGTTCTATTCACCTGCCGGGATTTCTACTCTGTGAATGCCACATAGCATCTGTTATTCTGCAATGCAATCTATTAACCTTCACGCGGGTTGAAGCAAAAGATCAGACAGAGAAGCCTCTGCTCTGCTTTTTCCTGTCCTGCTGGCTGCTGCGGCACACAGATGAAGTTCTTCTGTAACATCTTTCGAAAAACACGGCAATGCAAAATCCCTTTTTTAGGCTGGCTATCCTCTATGAGACTGACTATGAAACATATGCTAGTGCTAGTGTGCTATACGATCAAGCACACAGATCACGCATGGGCAAAGTTGCAGGACAAAATTGACTCTAATAGAATCCAATCGTTCTTCAAGTCCTGTCCACCGTTCTTCAAGTCCTGCCCACCGTTCTTCAAGTCCTGCCCACCGTTCTTCATCGATTTACATGAGTTTAACCCGCCATGTGCTGTACATGCGTTTTCTACGGAGACACTGTCGGATAGCCTAGATTGTAAAATAGAATTTCATTTACATGACTTCGTTCAACCAAGTTTTCAATGCAGTACTGCACCGAACATCTTTATTTTTGCTAAATTGACTAGATCAATGTTGTCATAACCAAATCGGACCTTGATCAGATTAAAATTTTGGTCATTAATTTACTGATCATATTGTCGGTTCAACCGGTTTAATTGTTGATTTACTAAGTGTTTTCTTTTTTTAATTAAGAGTCTTGGTTTGGTGTTTCGCTTTTAAATTTTCTTCAAATTGTAAGTATTAGTCTTTTTTTTTTTTTTATAAAGGTTGAAGGTCAAGCCACCGAACTATTTAATATCCACAAGGGATTTTTTTTCATCCAAATTTCGAACCATTAATCTTATTATTAAATATACAAAATAAAAAAATAACTCATTTATCGTATAAATACATAATAGTAAGTATTTCTTAAAGTATTCATTATAATTTTTAATTAACTAAAACTGAAAACCGTAGCAAAATTCCTTTTTTTTTTTAAGTATAGTTTAAACTGAAGTACATGATAAAAAACGGTCATAAATTCATTAGACGTGGGAAAGAGACGTGCCATCTGAAAGCAGGAATGAAATCGGCTGTTATTCTTTTGGAAAAATAGGAATATGTTTTTCCTCTTCCAACCATTGATTTTTGTCAAGATTCGCACAAACAAAATTTGAACAGTTGGATGATGAAAAGTAGGTTCCTATTTTTCCAAACAA
This sequence comes from Carex parvula, assembly GCA_025461045.1. Lineage (NCBI taxonomy): Eukaryota > Viridiplantae > Streptophyta > Magnoliopsida > Poales > Cyperaceae > Carex > Carex parvula. The sequence continues at coordinate 296,321 of JAJGRW010000467.1, forward strand.
TAACAACAGATTTGTACTCTGAAAGCATCATGCTTGTTACATATCTGGAGTGTTTTTAAAAAAAAATTCAAATAGAGCAGCACATTTATGGGGCCTATATAGTGACAATATCAATGATTCTTGTCTGCGCATTTTTCAAATAAAACTTATTAAGGAGTAGAACTAAGGTATTCTTAAGCTCACCAAGCCCATTTGTGAGCTTAACTCAAAAAACCTATCGGATTGACTTCAAACGATGCATCAAAACCATTGAAACCGATCTACTTCATGAGTGATGTGTTTACATGTCAAATTTAAAATTTTTTGAACTAATTTAGTATGAAGTCAAGAGGTAAAAAAAGATGATGTATAAATTAATTTTCATGAGTTCATTTTTTATTATTTTTTTACCGCTTGACTTTATACTAAACTAGATCGAAAAATTATAAATTTGACATATAAATGCATCACTCATGAAGTAGAACGGTTTCATCGGTTTGGGTGTCATTAATCAACTCGTCCAGTATAAAAAGCCTGATTTAAAGATTAGACGAATTTTAGGCCCTGTCCATTAATCAACTCGTCCAGTATAAATTTATTAAGTATCTCAGCCGTCCATTATAAATCATACGGCTCACAGCTTAACTGTAACCATACCAGCTTGTTACATCACAGTCGATAATCTGAAATGCGGCTCTTATTATTTGGACACTACAATGAGATCCACCCATTTTTATTTTACAGCAAGGCAGTTGATGTGATATGTCGTGGTTTGTTCACACGGTTCATTTCTCCATACATAATTAAATTCATCAAAAGAAGCTGATAAGGAGAGAAATGGGGAATTATGACTTGGTTGTACGGGAATGGCGCGCTCCCAAACTCCTCTCGTTTTTTCCCCTCTCGATAGGGATGGCAAAAAAGCCCAGCGGCCCGTCGGCCCGGCTATGCCTGCCTGGCCCAGCCCTTTACCCGGTCGGCCCAGCACTGTAACAGGCCAGGTAAGGCCAGGCATAAGAACGGGCCAGGCCAGGCCTGGGCTTAAGCCGAAGCCCACAGGCAGCCTGTTGGGCCTATAATTTAATACAAACAGAATTACTACTGGATTTCGAATATTAGGGTTTTTGAGAGCCGCAGCCGCTCGTAACTCATTTGCTCTCTTTCCCTCCTCTCTAAGTCTCTTTCGCTCAGATCTGGAGTCTCTCTTTCGCTCCTCTATCTCTTTTGCTCCTCTCTCTGGTTCTCTCTTCAGCACCGCCACCATACCGCACCGCTCCTCTCTTTGGTTCTCTCTTCAGCACCGCACCGCACCGCTCCTCTCGCTCCTCTCTCTCGACTCTCGCTCTCTTCAGCAGGCCTGTGCCGAGTGCCGACTGCCGACTGCCGACTGCCTCACCGAGCCCTCTCTCTCTCCTCCCGCTCACGGCTCACCACTCACCCGCTCTTCAGTACCCGGATCCGGACCCGGTAAGGTCTTTCACTCCTCTCTCTCTCCCAGAACTTTGGATCCGATTTACCAGTATGAAATTTTTTGACGGAAATTACTGCTATTCAGATTTACCGCTAGTCAGATTACTGATTGAAATATACTTAACATCATGCAGATTATAGTGAGTAACGTCAAATCTTTCAGCTCGAGGCACAGAAACCCAAATCAACCTCCAATAGTATGTTTCCTCATTTGCAGCTATAATTCCTTTTGTATTTACTGGATGTAGTCTTTTTGCTAATTTGTCTATTCTCATTTGCAGAGTCGAACAGGTGATGATTCACCTCTGGCAAAGGATGTCAAGCCAGTGAGAAAACTGTATATTTATGTACTTTATATTATTTATTTGTAAAATGTGAAAATTAACCAAGTTTGCAACTACTTCTGATAAATGCTCTCAAATAGTTAATTGTCAAATAGTTTCTAAACTTGTTGAAGCTCTAGCATGCGCACAAAATTGGTTAAGGGCTGATTTCGAAGGTATAATATCGTATATTCTCATTTTGTAGTTTTTTAATCTAGCATGCTCATATTTTCATTTAACTCTTGTCTTTTTTCAGATTACGGAAAGGGTAATCCATTTAAGACATATTGTGATGATTCGGATGGAGATGGAGATATAGATGGAGATGGAGGTGGAGGTGGAGAGGTAACTCTTCTTCTTCTTTTTAAGATATTGAGCTGTAATTAGTAATGAATTTTGCTGTTTTTGAATGGTTGCTGTAATGGAGGTGGAGATATAGATGGTTGCTGTTTTTTAATACTGTTGGTGTGCTGTTGCTGGTTGCTGTTTTTTTTTTTTAATTCTGTTGCGGTTTGCTGTTGCCGTTATTTATGTGCTGAATTAATTATGTAGGTCAGTACATTGGAACAATTACAAGAGTAGTGGGTCGGTGCTTTGCTGTTTAGATGTGCTGAATTAATTATGTGCTTTGCTGAATTTATAATCATGTTGTAGCTTTGCTGAATTTAGCTTTGCTGAATTATGTTGTGCTTTGCTGAATTTATAATCATGTTGTAGCTTTGCTGAATTAATTATGTGCTTTGCTGAATTTATAATTATGTGCTTTGCTGAATTTAGATGTGCTGAATTATGTGCTTTGTTGAATTTATAATTATGTGCTTTGCTGAATTTAGATGTGCTGAATTAATGCTTGGGCTGGGATGGGCATACGGGTAAGGGCCGGGTAAGGCAGCCCATGGGCATGGGCAGGCAGGCATAGGCAGGCGTGGGCATGGGAAAAATGCCCATGGGTAGGCCGGGCATAGATTTTGAGGCCCATCAGATTGGGCCAGGCAGGTTGGGCATAAGGATGGCAACAGGCAGGTAAGGCATAGGCTTAGCAAAATACCCGTGGGCACGGCCCATTGCCATCCCTACCTCTCGATAGGATGGATGCTGCGTTGCTTGCCATACGCATAGATATTTTCTTATTATCCATTTTTTCCTTGAAGAAAATTAGTATCAATATCAATATAGTTTTTCTCTCCTCTTGAGAGCCTAAACACTTGTAACCAACAACGGTTAATATAAAGTGGGGCTAGACCCCTCTTGTTTCCTCAAAAAAAAAAATATAGTTTTTCTGTTCCAAGGCTCCACTCAATTTTTGAACCTCATTTTTTTGGGGGGGGTCAATAAATTAGGAGGAATTTAATTACGTATATCATTTAAAAATCTCAAAATTATCTATATTTTTTCTAAATTCATAATATCATGATTATTTTTTTATATTTTAGGAAGTTACAATTTACTCATCAATTATTATATTTTCTTATTAATGATCTCTTTTAAGTTGTGTCGAATGAATAAAAAAATTTATATTTTGGATCGGAACTAATGATCTAGATCCAAAAACTTCGGATCAGGACCGTTGATCCTGATCTTTATAAAAATATTGCAAATTAACCACTCTATATGTTTGTATACCTCTTATTTTATTAATTTCTATGGATAAAAAATTATCCCTATCATTCGTTCTTAGCAAATTTATAGTTCTCATTGTCTCCTTACAAATTTACAGTAGTAGAAACCACGTGTTGTGTCGTGGTAAGTTCAGGGACACTAGTGAATCAACCCGACATTGAAAAATGGTCATTTTGTATCTATCTAAAAATAATAAAATCTTTCAAAAAAATATAAAATTGGTGTCCAAACATATTTTAATATGGGGATCTTGTTGAGCATTCAGGTTAACTATTTGAATTTGAAAACAAAAAATAACAATATGAGCATAATTAGGGCACAGAAAAAAGAACTTCTGAGTAAAAAAAAAGATGAATTGTGTATTAGATTAAATTTATGTGGGTGTGCTTTTTTAACTAGCAAACTCATTATTTTAAAAGAAAATTCTACATTTCTGAGGATATGTAATAATAAAAAGGGTAGGAAGAGAGACGAAAGGTTTTCTTCAGCTGTGGACTTTTCCAACGATGGAACAGGCTACGGGCCACAAGTTAAATTAAATAAATAAAACTAGTTATTGACCTTGAGACTGCACAACGAAATCTTCCCCCAACCATATATATATATATATCTATCCTCCTTCTCTATAGAGTAAGAGCAGTTCAAGCTAAACGTCATAGTAATGACCATTCCATCCTCCCAAAGCACAAGATCTGAAAGTGAAATGGCTGAATTACGCCCAGTTATGCCAGTTGATCTTTTCATGGCAGCAATAGGAGGCAACAGCGATGTATTAATACCACGTCTTGGACTACAGCCGGAAGAACCAATGGAAACTCAGGTTATATAAAATGAAAACTATTTTTAGCTTATATAGTGTCTGTAATTAATCTACCTAATTAAAAACGGGGGAAGCTAGCATACATGGAGAATTGCATGTTGGCGCCGTGAAGTAATACTAACACATTACATTTAGTTTTCATTTTATTTATAGTATTTGTGTTATTAATTTTCATTGTTTGTTGTTATTTTCATTATTATTATGGTTTTTATTGTCATTAACGTTGTTATTCTGCTTATCTTTATTATAATTTTTGTGAGAATTCTTCCATTAATTGTGCATCTAAATATTTAAGATTTTAAGTACATATTTCTTAACATACGTATGACTACTAAAATTTGAACTTAAGAGATATAATAATTTTTCTTTGTCATCAAGAAGAAGGTATTTTTCATTGAGTAACTTATATATTAAGATTGTAATAAACTTTTATATATATAAAAGATAGGAAATTTGATACTATTATTGAAAATTTCTTTTGTCCTTCAAAATCACCAACTATTATTCAGTGAAAAGGTCCAGCGATTTCAGTGAAATCAAATTGTTTAAGTTAGATAATAAACATCTTGTATACTAAATGTTTTGAGTTATGCTCACCAAGAGAGCGCACGCTAGCTCTAGTACTTAATATATGTAAAACTAGGGGTGGCAATGAGCTGGGCCCAGCTCGTAATCGGCTCGATTATTTACCGAGCAAGCTGGATCAAGCTGACTTTAGAGGTCCGAGGTGAAATCTCAGCTTGTAATCGTCACGAGTTGGCGAGCTGGGTCTGGCTGGATCTTGTTTTAAGAAGAAAATAAATTCTACAAATTTTTTGAACCGAGCTAGACAACATAAAATGCACACAAATTCATACAAATTCAAAAATTCATACCTAGCCGAGCTCGTGAGTGAGCTGGCGAGCAAGGTAGGCACCATCTTGAACTCGTTTAATCTGGACCGAGCCACTAACGAACTGGCTTGTTAACAGCTCAGTCTAGTAATGAGCGAGTTGTTAGCGAGCAAGTCAGATGCGAGTCACGATCAAGCCACGAGCTACGAATTTTTTTACCACCCCTACATCTTACAGCTACTTATGAATATTTAGAAAATACCTAAAGAAGTAACAGTTCCATCACAAATTAGACAGACAATATTTGACCAAAGAACAACTAGTACTAAGTCTTTGTTAATTAAGAAAACATAGAAGCTCCTTCTCATGACATGATAAGAGTGAGTTTAAAATTAAAATGAATCTTCCTCTTTAATTATTTTTACACCGGAAGAAGTCAATAATTTTAGAACGGTCCTAAGGATTTAACTGAAGCCCCCTATAACAAATGTAATTATGTTCTACTAAAAATATCAATATCATGACTGCCCCTCTTACTAATTCAGTTAAAAGGTTTTCCTTGAGAGAGATTTGTGAATTAGTAAACCATAGATCCTACTACAATCAAAATTAATTAGTTCGTTAAAAGAAGGTATCCAAATCCAATTGCATAGACTAATAAGGAATTAACAAAATAGTGACCAACAGTTCCAAGGAGTCCATCAAATTAAAAGTACAAGTAAAATTACCTTGTTGCCCTCTTTTAGAGATTGAACGTAATCAATATTCTATTTTTTTAATTAACCCAAAGAGATTTAATTTTGAGGAGTATTTTAAATTATTAATTTACTCGATTTTTAATTGAGTCCTTCGTGCTGGCCTTTTGAATTGGTTTTGCTTATTACCATCTTAATTTTTTCATTTTTAACATATATGCGATGCCATGTCTCTCAATCGGAGTTTTTTTAATGAATCATTTTCCTGTGTTGATTAATTTATAGCACAAATCAGGGACGTTAGGCCTAAATTTTGTTGACTGGTTAATCATTTTGTACCAAATAATACTCTCTTTATATAAATATAAATATAAATATATGTATCTTTGCTAAATTGTAGATTTTGACAGAAGAAAAAGATTTTGCAAAGACATCAATTCTAAACAGTTTGTCACTTGTTAATAATCCATCTTCAAATAGCAATAATCCATCTTCAAATAGCAGTTTGTCACTTGTTAATATTTTAAAAATGTTCTTCTTAATTATATTACTTTTTTAGTATGTTGTTGAAGAATTTCTCATCTTCATATCATCAAGTAAATGGACTCAAAAGTACAATTCTCATCTTCATATCATCAAATCTATTTTTTAAGTTTTTATGAGGATATTGGATATTATGGTGTTTTGACGAGAAAATTGGCAATTTTAAAAGTTTGTATGGGCACACTAGAAATTGTCCCTTTAAATTAATACAATTAATGTTTCGGGCTACCGAAAGAATAATCCAAAAGAAGTCAAGGTAATATTTGAGAGAAAACAATTTGTCCTGTCGTAAATGGTGTCCGAAATAGTCACCCGGTTGCTTTGTTGTTCCAATCATAAAGTTGAATTGGTGTTTATTTTGAATAACTGAATTAATATTAACCTCAATAATTCTGTCATGGTCAGAACATACTCTTTAATTATGTCCCTCCGATAACCAATATCAAGGTTGTATTTCTTGCTTGATGTACATTCCATTCCTTAATGACAAAGCTAGCTCTAGATCTTTTTTCTGACAACCTAAATATTGTTGGTCATTTGCATTTGCACTTTCAGTCTGGGGTTCTCTTACACTTTCTTGTTACTTTTCTCATGATCACAATACATTACTGCTATAACTTGTAAATCTTTTTTTACTTTTTAATAAATGGAAAATAGTAGGCCTAAACCTATATATTTTCTAAAAAAGGAATAAAATTTATTGTTGGCCTACGCATGCATGCATGACCTATTTAGTTTGATTTAGTAATTTGGGATTTATGTTTTTAGTGGAAAACATAAAAACAGAAAATAAGAAAGTTCTGATGGAAAGTTATAGAATCGCTCTCTTTTTTTTCCATTATTTAATTCATTATTTCGTTGTATATATATATAGGTCCCGTTTAACAACTATTACATCTCTAATGCATCTAAACATTTTCAAATATCGTCCAATACTCAAACTAATCAAGAATCCACTATTTTATTATAATACATCACAAATACTTGACAAAAATATCAATTTCAACACTAATGAGTCCTTATTAATTCATATACAAGTCCAATTAAAGATCTTTATTTTAAAGTTTATTATTTTCTATAAACTAACGATCCAGCAATGGAATATTTCATTTTATGAAATTCTGTTTAGTTTATATATCAGGTTCTTTAATCTTGCGTAGAACCACTCAAATTTCATACACAATCATTTATACGTTATTACAATATAAAGCCTCTAATTCTAAATACTTATTGTAGTCACTTTATACATATAACACGTATTAATTAGATGTAATTAAAAAGCTACAGTTGTTAGTCATTTACATATCATTTTCTCTTGAAATATATGACCTAATTAAATTATACATTGTCTAATCAGGTGACAATAGAGGCTTCACATTCTGCTCCCGAACAAATAAAGACAGAACACCAGACTATCCAATCCGAGCTCCGAAGTGCAACACGATTTGGAGACACCGTTCTTCACCTACTTGTTACTAAAGGGCACAATGAGCTCGCTTTGGTAGTTTTCCAAAGAGATGTGTCCCTATTAAAATCGCCAAATAAAAATTTGGAAACACCCCTTCACTCTGCCGCAAAATTTGGAAACGAGAAGGTCATCCACAACCTCATTCAAATTGATCCTGTTGCCGTGAAGGATGCTCTCGAACAACCAAATGAAAATGGGGACACTGCCTTGCACGTTGCTGCCAAATACAACAATGTAGATATCAGCCTCACGCTGATGAAGTTAGATCCTGAAGTGGCATACAGGGTGAACAACAATATGTTTTCTGCATTGAATGTAGCAATAGACAGAAAATATACTAAGCTGGTGCAGACCATGTTAGAACAGGATCATGCTCTGGCATACACCCAATTTTCAACTGGAATGTTTCCAGTTCATTTAGCCGCAAGCACGGGCAATAAGGAATTGGTATTGCATTTAATGGAAAAGAACCCTGAGTGTGTCGAGTTGCTGGATCCTCAGGGAAGAAACTTTTTTCACGTTGCTGCAGAAGAGAACATGAGCGAGATTTTTCGGGAGATATTTAAAAACACCAGTGTTCGAGAAATGATTGCAAGAATGAATAATGCACAGGATTGTGAAGGAAATACACCATTGCACATTGCCGCAATGAAGGGAAACATGTTTACTATGGAGGCTATTTCCGAAAACAAGATGGATAACGTTGCACAAACAATCTTAAACAAGATAAATAACGTTGCACAAACAATCCTAAACAAGAAAGGCATAACTGCAGAAACAATCCTAAACAAGGAAGGCTTAACAGCACTCGAACTTTCAAGGAGGCAACAGTTAGAAACTTATAAGGTATGTTTAAATTAACAAATTACATCAGAAAATTATTTCTTGTTTATTTTAGTTATCTTGTGTGTTGCTACCTACTAATGAACTACCAAGCACGTAACATACATACTAGTTAATTAGGTAATTTGGTGAATAGTATTAGTCTCAGTGTCAACACAAATGCGATTTGAGTGGACGTCATAGTATAGGTAAAGTCTTCTTATATTTTTTATCTGAGTCATAAAGAATATATAATAGAATAATAGATATGTTAGGATAAATTTATCTTGGAATTATGCTGCCAAAATATTGAATTAATGTCATCAGAAGGATCTGATTAGTTCGCATTAGAATAATGTCACAAGGTTATTTTCTCAATAAATAGAAGTGGACTACCGAGCACGGACGCATTACGAAAAAAACAAAAACATTTTGGGCTCAAAAATTGCCACCAAATCCACTTATTTCCCAATAGGGGTTTAATCCAGTTGTACGAATTACCACGAAATTTTTAACATCCTATCCTTTTCCAGTACCCAATTTGTTTTTGGATAAATAAAACAAATATGAATTTTACTCTGTACACCATTTTTTAGTAAAAAAAAATGTTTGAATGATCTCAAAAGAAAATTCAATAATTATCTTAAAACTGGTACCAAATCTGTTAAATTTATTTGTGATAATTAAGAGCTAGCTACATGTCAAATCGAATAGTCCAGTCCGTATCTTTTTACTGATCTAAAGATTTAAATCACAAGGTAACTTTCTTTTTAAATTGCAGTCGTTATATGAATTTAATTACTATGGATCTTTAAGTTTTTCGGTGGATTGGAGCATGAACCAAAACTCAAATATATATCTTTCTCATACATTTTTTTTCATATTAGAACTTGTTACTGGTAGTTAATATTCGTTAGTGTTATTTTTTTTCATATTAGATCTTGAAGGAGGATAGATGGGAGAGAACTCAAGTTGTCGGCCTGGGCTCCATGGTTATCACAACTGTAGCATTTGCTGCCGGTTTCACAATCCCTGGAGGTTATAACCAAGACCACGGTACACCGGTTCTAGGGAGAAGATATATCTTCCGGGCATTTATTCTCGCAAATGCCTTGGCATTTCTACAAGGATCCATAAGCTTATTTACGCTTCTTTTGACAGTTCTGAACAAACAATTTGACAGAGTCATCCCATTTGCAACAATGTCATTTGTCTTGGCAGGGAGTTGTATGATTGTGGCATTTGGGTTGGGATTGTATGTGACACTTGCTTCAGTTTGTTACCCTATCGCCGTCCTCATCCTTGTTATCACTCTGTTTATGGGGTCTCCTGCTGGGCTTTTTCTTATTTTCCACACTCAGAGATATTTAATAGCCCGTCCTACTAGTAATGCATATTTTTATCAAATGATGGCATCAATTTTCGTGTCTTTCTTGATCATATTCTGCCTGGCCTTGCTGTAACTCTACATACATTTTCAGTGCGATTATTTATCCACGTTGATCTTATTGTACTAGAATAATTAATGTTAATAACATTTTTTTCCTTATGTTATTTTATTTATGATATTACGGAACATTTTTTTTCTACATACTTGGTTGGTTGGACTTGCTCCTAATTGTTGTTTCTTTTCTTAATTTTTTACTCTTTACAGAAGTTTTTTTGTAAAATTATATTGGAAAATTAATTATTTTTTTAAGTAAGATATTAGAAAATTATTGGGCCCAAGGCTGACGGGCTCGACAGCTGTACATATATAATTTTGGGCTTTCCAAGTTCTAGGTGTCTACGTGGCCCGTGTTACTCGACAACTTATATCAAGATTTATAGAACAACTGAACTACTATAATATATAAAGCATATATACTGTGAAATGGATATGTACGCATATATACTAGGAAAAAAATGGATATGTTATATGTTTCATGTAAGCACATTCAGCATCGTCGGCTTTTCATTGTCATATTCGATTAGAATATAAAAGTCTTTTATTTAATTATAATTTGACCTATCGTTGCTAAAATAAAAGAAAACATATGCAGAATAAGAGCAGTACTTATGAACTTAATTACGTAGAGGCTTTGGTTCGTATATACTTCGTGTTTTACGAATAGCGGAGTCGATAATAAAAATTCTACTGTGAAGATTAGTAAATAAGAACATGGTCTAGCCAAGTAACCATTATATGCATGGGAGGAGGGTTAATAATTGTTTGGCACAGGCCTGACTAATCTATCATTTTCTTGGTTAATTTAGCACCAAGAACAACTTATTGAATATTATTTGATGAAATTTGTAAATAATTAGTGTGCTTTTTTACGGAATGTAATTCCATCTGTTATTTTATTTTCAATAAATATGTGTATTGAACATAATGATGACATATTTTTTCAATAAATATGGTAATAAAGCAATAAGTTAATTATAATTAACATATTTATGGCCCTTTTTTTACTAAACAAATTGTAGTATTACTATGATATTTTTGAATTAATCTACTACAATAGTGAAAAAGTTAAAAAAAATATTAGAATTATAATTAATTTTCTAAGTGAGACGTTGGAAAAGCAAAAATTCAGAACTGACAGCACACTATCTCCTTTAAACTTTTCTAAGAAAACTTAGCATACTGTGATGCCTCTTAGTTTTTGCACTAAATTTATTTACCGACCAGCTACATATTTGGCTCCATAGAGAAAAGAACAGAAAACCATAATGAATTACTGCTTAGTAATAGTATCCCCGAATTTTTTTAAGTTATCATTTAAAAAAAATAGACACAATTAATGCAAGTTTGGACAAAAAAATTCTAACATTATCCGGTGCACGGATAATTAATATTGGTGTGTCACTCTTATGCACCATTGTGGTACACATGCATTATCAAATTCTTAGATAGTGTATAAATAATATCTGCGTTTCATCTTTGAGTGATATGGAGGTAATATTTGATATTTTTCAAATTTATGTCAGTATATTCTTTTTTCTTTAAATAGTAACTAAAAAATCAGAGTATGCCCACCAAGAAATATAGAAAGTATAGTACAAATGCAACCATTTATAAAAAAATTATATTGATAGCAAATTTATTTAATAACAGTGACAATTAAAATAACACTTACTAGCATTTTTTTTTCAAAAAATATAACCTTCGCATGTCACTAATTTTATTGAGATCATTAAACTAATATTCATACATAAAAATTAGTTGATAGATTTCCAATCCAGCACAATCACACCCTCCTTATACATCCACATAATAACCCTCTTCCAACCAACCCATATACACGTAAACGACAATTAATAAATCAACATAATAAAGACGTTAACGATGTCTTAGATAATATTAAAATTAAAAAATTTATAGATGAATCATTAGTTCTCAAAAATTAAAGTGTAACTGTAAATCACATAAAACAAATATATAATTTTTTTAATTTTAAAATATTTCATTTATAAATTAAATGAAAAAAATTGAACAAGTACATTTTCAAATGAAATATTTTAAAATTAAAAAAATTATATATTTGTTTTATGTGATTTACAGTAACACTTTAATTTTTAACTTTCAAATGAACATGAATAACTAGATAACATTACAAAAAAACTGTGGTCAATACTGACAAATAAGATCATTGCAAAAAAATCAAAAATCCAATTCCAAAAGAATAAACACACAAAATTAATATGTATAATCTTAACCCAAAACAAAGATACATGTATCAAGAGAATTCTGCTTAACAAAAAAAAATTAAAACCAGTAATTAATATATACACTGTTGAGTTTTTTTCATTTGTCCAATTTTCTGGCTGAAGACACCTCCACACCGCATATTAGATAATTCACAAAATTGGAAATTCATCTCTTCTAGAAAAATAAATGTCACAAAGAAACTGCTCCACTGTTTCTGCCCCAGGTTGTTGGCCACAACAATCCCCGTGACCACAAACGAGGCTTAACACCATACGAAGTATATATTTTCTTTACGTATTTGGAAGATTAGAATTGTTAATTTAATGGCCACAACCATAAATTTTATAATTATAAATTACAATTGTGCTATGAATTTAATTGTTCTGGGTCTTCTAATGTTTGTCGGTGTATTAGAGTATCACCCAATACAATACAACAAAACTATTAGTTACTAATTGTTATTTGTTAAATTTTGCAAGAATGGAAGATAATAAATTAATTAAAATATGACATCCTTCTAACAATAAATTATTCATTAGAACCGTTTGTAACTTTAATTGAGTGCTTTCTTGGTTAATAATATTATAACAGGATTCTAGGCTGTTGTTTGTACGAATTTCCGCCCATGAGATGACCTATGGTGAGAAATTTTCTAAAGAGTGGTTTACGTACCAATGTAATGAAACCATCATCCTGTGGAAATAAATGGGAGAGAACTCAAGTTATTGGACTGTGCTCCGTACTAATCACAACTGTGACATTTGCTGCTGTTTTCACAATTTCCGGAGGTTATAACCAAGACAACAGTACACCAGTTCTAGGGAGCAGATATACATTCTAGGCATTTATTCTTGCAAACGCCTTAGCATTTATACAAGGATTCTTAAGCTTATCTGTGCTTCTTGTTAATGCTCTGCCAGATGTGACTGTCGACACCTTCAAATTTGCAACAATTGTTTTTCTGTTTGCAGCGTGTAGTATGGTTGTGGCATTTGGATTGGGGTTGTATGTAATGCTTGCTCCAGTTTATTTGCCAATCGTCATCATCCTCCTTGTTATCGCTGCGTTTATAGGGTCTCCTGACCTGTTTTTGGGGCGTTATTTAATCATTAGTACTAATTTTCTTTTTAATGCAGACCCTATAGTGGCAATTTATGCCCTGTCTCTCATGTTCGTTTTCTTCCTGGCCTTCCTAAGTCAATAATTCAATTGTCATTCTCTATCAAAGTCTACCTTGTTTGCTTCATGAAGCATTTTTTTCTTCTTTATGTTCTTTTTTTTGTGACATAAGATGAACATTTTTGCTATGTACTTAGTTTGTTGGACTTTGTTATGATGGATGTTTCTTTTTTAACTGAATTTTTACCTGAACGGGCAGAAACTTTTGTTACTTCAAATTAGAATTTTTTTTTAAAGTAAGCCATTGTAAAATTAAAAAGTCTGGTTAGTTATCAGTTATCACCAAAATGTAATTACTAGGGCCCAAGGCTGACGGGCCTAGACGGCTCTATTTAATTTTGGGCTTTTGAAGTTCAAGGTAGGTGTCTATGCGGCCCATGTTATCTGGATAGTAATCATGATATATAGTACAACTATAACATGCATATATACTGTGAAATGGATATGTTAGTATGTTACAAAAGCAATCAAGCATCATCGGCTTTTTAATGTCATATTCAATTAGAACCTAAATGTCTATTATTTATTTAATTAGAATATGATCGTTGCTGAATTAAAATAACATGGACATAATAAGACCATTTATGAACTTAATGTAGCCGGTTTGGATCATATGCCTTCCTTTGTTATGAATATATAGCTGAGTTGGAAATAAAACTTTTGCAACCTAAATGCACCTTCGCCTCCTGATCCTTCATCTCCTCTGTTTTCACAAACAAAACACACAAATTCTTTTTTTGTTTCATACATTGCCAGAAGAGTTAATTTCAAATAAAGTGTTGGCACCACTGTAATCAACTAGCTGGAGGGAAAATATTAAAAATGATGCTATGACAGATCTAAATTTATTTTTAAGTGGATGTTAAATATAGAACTAATCGGTGCAAATTAAGAACTTAAAATCCGAAATTGGATACATTTAAAATTTGAAGGACCAGATGGAAGAGAAGGGAAATGTTGCCGAAAATTGGTTGAACTTAAAATCCAGGAATTACATTAAAAGTCTTTCTATAAAATATGTGGCCCAGAATGAATTAAAGCCCAAACCCACTTGTAAGTAAAATGCATAACCAGGTTTCGCCAATCCAGCCCCGTACAGAAACAGAAATGAAAATATATAAGGTTGATTCATTATACAAAGTAGAGACAAGCTCTGAGCACAGAGCACTATCTTTTTTCATTTTTGCTTGTAAATTATTTTTTGTCGTATTATTATATATATATATATATTGTAAAGTAATGTGGGTGTTCGTAACATCATTGCAAACAAGAGCATAACATAAAACGACATCACATAAAGATTATAATAATAAATTAATTATTTATGTAGAATAACTTAGTTGAACTAGTTAATCTTAGTATTATTTTAAATTTTAAACTGTGTGTATTTTTTGGCTTTTTTCTGTGAGTTGTGTTTTTTGTCAATATTATCTTATATATAAAGAAACTAGTAATTGAAGTAGATTTTATTAGTTTTTGAAATAATAAAAAAATGTATTTCATTATATTATCCAAAGGGGAATATTTCGATAGATTGCGGGTAATAAAAATACCACACATAAAAAAAGTTCTTAACAAAAATTTTATTTCGTTTGATCTCAATACCAAAATAATTTACAAATCAGATCGTAGTACATAAATTGTATTACTTTTGACAATCCAATGAACTTTCAATGACTGGTTTCAAAACATAGCACCAGAACAAACTTCTTAAGGAGTCCGGATCCCCTAAAGTAACTCAATTTTTGAATTTAGACGTGTACGGTGCCTATTGGATGGTAGCGCAGGGGCCCAGTATTATTTGTGGGGTCCAGGCTCTTTAAGACTCGTATTAGAGCATCTTGGACGGTTTGGATCAAACTCAAAATTGGGTTACTGCACTCGATCTGAATTCCTTTTTAAGTGGGAAAGACTGCCTCGCCATCATCCAAAGTTCTTCTGTACCATCTTCTGAAAAGCACCGCAAATACAAAATCCCATTTTAACCTGCCTCTCCTTCATGTAACATATATACCACACGATCAGTCATACAGAGAACGCGCGCATCGGCAAAGCTACGTGTTGAATCCAACCGAGATATCTCATATTTTGCGTGACCGACGTGTCCGGTGCCTATTTGGAGATAGAGGAGGGGGCAGGATTATTGCGCTTTGCGATTCGTGGGGAGTGTATTTGAACGGTTGAGATTGCCCAAAATGTCACGCAAAATATGAGATATCTCAGAGGATGCGAATTTCTCTTGAAGTCCTGTCCTGCCCTCCGTTCTTAATCAATTTACAATCCTTATCGTCTCCATTATACTACTTGAACTGGAAGCTACAGGGGCCTTAATTATAACTAATATTTACATAAACGGAGATGTCTACAGATATAATGGACAGTGGGATGGAAGACTTAATTGCTTGGACTGCTCATATTTCTTTTATTTAAACTCTTTAATTTTCTCAACGCTTTTTACTCTTTTATTACCGTTCACTATATGGAAGGTTCTGAAGTTCCCGTAGCTATATATTAATTATAACGAAAAAATTGCCCAATGAATTATTCAGAGGTATCACTTTTTTCTTCAAAAAAAAATGTATTCACAGGTACACAAAAAATTATTTCCAGCTGAAGTTTGTCTTTGCATAAAACATTTATTAATATCTTCCTAATTTATTGCACACTAAATTAAAAATACTCAAGCGTTATCCTCAATGTATAAATAGCTAGCTATAGCATTTTCACACCATAAAAGCTAAGCTATGAGACAAAAGTGCGCTAATTCAGCTATGACCGCTAAAGCTGTAATAGCTGACCGCTATTACCGCTATGCGCTACGCGCTATTGTTACCGCTATGCTACATGAGCTTTTTTTTTGCGATTTACATGGACTTTTGTTCTTATTTATGATGCTACATGGTCTGCTATGATAAGTATTCTAAACCAAACTATGTGTTTATGTTCCTATTTGTGATTTAGTCTCTCATTCTATATCAGAAAATATTCAAATATTAATTCTTTCTTTTGCTTGCTCTTTGTCTAGTATTCACTTGTAAAATTATTGTCGTTCATTTCAATTGAAAGCTAATTTTGATTATTATAATATATAAAATGTTCAAATAAGTATACTTACTTCATTTCACTTGTAAAATTAATTGTTCTTTGTCTATTATAATATGTAATACTATCAAGTATGAACTATTAAATAATGTTACCTTGTAGATCCATTTTTTTCTTCTTATTTGCATGATTGAAAAAATTATAGACTTAGTTATCATTTGATTGTTACTTCAATTCTCTAATATTGATCATGTTGATAATTAGTAGAAATATAGAATATAAATTTTGAAAAGAAAAAAACGTTATGTATGATAGCTTTCGCTATAGCTACGCTATTCTCAATAGCCTTTTTTTTTTGTCTCCCCGCTATGCCGCTATAATCGCTATTTAGAACCTTGGTTATCTTTGACGAGCCTATTAGATCTTTAAAGTTCTATCATGCATCAAAGTCATTGATCGTGGACTTCGCATCTATTGGTTTAAAAAAAAAAAATATTCATGCTTAGAAATGTTTTGCACTAAGTTCCAAAAATATAAAAAAATTGTATTTATCATAGAATATGATTATTCACCCATAAGCTGGCTAGATTTATTTTATATTTCTATTTCTTGCTTTCGTCTTAGAAATATATGATAGTTAAATATTAAATTTCTAATAAATACTCTCATAATTAATTAATTAATAAGGAAAATTTAGAAATAAAAGTGAGGTGCAAATGTGCAACTAGCAACTAATTGCAATAATTGTGTTGAAAAAGTCAATTGACAAAATATATAATACAATTATTCAATAACTATTTTCTAGATCATAACACTAATACATATATACAATCGATGTGCTTTATAATGATGGATTTGGGGCTGTGATGCACCGATGGATTTGTTTAATTTATTTCAGATCACACGAATCAATCCTTAATTTATTGCAAATTTCAGAATCAGTCCATCAATAATTTAATATTTGCATAAATTGTGCTATATACACATTTATGGAACACAACCTATTGAATACATAAATTGTCTAATATCTTATTTTCATATTATATCACTTAATTGTGACAATCATATAAGACAGTATACAATTCATAATTATATTACATATATGCTCAACATTGAATTATGATCCAACATTATCTTATAAATACATAATAGTAAATATTGCTTTTAATATTCATTATTTTTAATTTACTAAAAGAGAAAATTGTAGCAAAATTCTTTTTTAAAATAAATATTATTTTAGTCAATATACCTCTAGTTTAAACTTAATTAAGTACATGATAAAAACTGTCATAAATCAATAAGACGTGAAAAAGGGACATGCCATCTGAAAACATCATGCTTGATACATCTTCGAAATTATGGGACTTAGATTTGACAAAGTCAATGATTCTGGATTTCTCATTTTTTTCAAATAGAACTTATTAAGTAGCTTAATTAATTCGTAAAAAAAGAGAAGATTATTTCCCCATCTAACAACTCTGTTTGTCAAGTTATTTCCTATTCTTATTTAGTACACTTAAGCAGCTGGCTCCAGATATGCATATGAGCTTTAGAATGAATGAACTGAATTAAACAAATATTGGAGTAGACCTCGAGACCTGGGCATTGAGTTTGACTAATGAATTAATTAGATACAAATGAGCTGTTGGCGGTCCTCGATATATGAAGTCTGGACTAGATTATATCAAGTGATTAAGTGAATTAAACAAATATTGGAGTAGACCTCGAGACCTGGGAAATTGAGTTTGACTAATGAATTAATTAGATGCAAATGAGCTGTTGGCGGTGCCCGATGATGCCTGAACTGAATTATATCAAGTGATTAACTGAACTAATTACACAAAATAAAATGAATGCACTTCGAATCTGCCTCGATCGAGTTGACTTACCAATGTGGTAGAATTATTCTCTCTCCATGTGAATGCGTTGTTTCTTCCATCAAGACGGAGGAGTTTGACATTGTTAAGCGCGTAGCACGCCGTACTGCATGTTTTATTAAAAGCTTCGATCTTGTTTTTTTATTTGTGTACTACGGATTTCTAACGATCGAACGGTCCTGAGCCGCATAGCAACCAAGCTTTCAATTGTATATGAACAACATTGTGAGATTTTTTAGAGTATATATTCAATGAATTTGGGGGAGAGAAAAAGGACTTTCTTAATTACTAATTGATTTTTTTTTTTACTTCATCCCTTGCCTTAACAATTCATAGTATGGTTAGCAAATCTCAACAAAATTCTTTCGAGGTTTTCAAACGATTTTTAGATCTTCTATTTACAGCACAATGTCCAGTATCATTAATTACAGTTAAGTTGTATGTGCCCTTAATTAGAAACATTATGGACATGTTTTTCATATGTCTTGTGCGTTTCACATATGTTTCATGAAAAAAAATTCAGAGGTTCTGTGTTTTTCAAGAATTTAGATATAATTTCTAATGTTTCGATCGGTTGCGAAAAAGCAAAACTGATACAAATCGAATCTGATTTGAAACTGAAACGTCAAAATTGAATGAACAGCTGACCATGCCCATCACCTCCACTCTCTCCCACCACTAACATTTCTCGCAACTTTTTCGGATCCCAGGTCGGGACACGCCAGCAGTTCGCCACTGCTTGTACAATATCACTTTCCTCGCTCGTTCTTCCAAGACTAGAGAGAACAACAACCAATCCAGGCAACGCAACATCGATCTGCTTTCTCGTAGATTGCTTGAAGAAGGCTTTCATAAATCTGTGTTAACTCAAGTTAGAGATTTACACCTTTAATTGGGTTACTTATTTTCCTTTTTTTATTTCACACGTCGTTGAACAGAAAATGGATGTATATATGTTTTACATATATTTCACTTCAATTTAATTTCAATTGAATTACATATTATTTTAGTTAAGAGGTTATAACTGTTTGCTTTCTTAATATGGGATCTGTTATTGTCTGACTACTATTTTTTTAAAAGAATAAAATAAATAGATAAGAGAGCTTTGATAGCTGTAATCCTAGAATGGAAGTTGTAACTTTTATTTTTGAGAAATTTAGATATATGCCCATTATAACTTTTTTAATTAGATATTTTCCCATTCAAATTTGATAATTTGTAATGATTAAAAGTTTCAGAAATGGACATATTAATAAAATGACTTTTGATGGGGAAATAACTAATTTTCCCCATTCAAATTTTATGGAAAAATTAAGAAATGGGCATATTAATAAAATGAGTGACTTTAGATGGAGAAATAACTAATTGTCAAAAAAATTAGCTACTAATTTAGCTACTACCAAGCTTTCATAAAAAAAGACTAATTCATGACGCAACATGTTTCATCAAAAATATTTTTCATGGCTAAGTTTCTAATCAATACTATAAGCAAGCTCCAATTTAATTCATCAATAGCTGTTGTGACCTAACCAAAGCAAAACGAAAGAGGAAAAAGTGTAATAGGCACCATGAATCCAGAGAAGCAGGTTATCAAAAATAACGTCGGACACATGCAGAATTTTGTTATATACCTTCAGAAGAAAATAATGCATACATTTTGATTTTAAAATTTTCTAAATTTTAGGTTTAGGTGAACTTAATTAGGTGATTGTTTATTTTCCTCTGTTCTGTCTATGATGTCAAACTTCTGTCTCTGTTTCATTGTTATTACAAAAAAAAAAATACTTTTCACCAATCTAGAGGTATTTCATTTTTTTTTTTTTTTGGCATTCAAAAGCCCGTAGGCCAGGTAATATCCAGCGGGTCCTTCACCTCGTTTTTACCTTGGAGGCCAAAAACTAAATTGTTAAAAGAGAGATAACTTATCAATTTAGCTAAAATAAAAATAATCTGAAAAAATATAAAGAAGATTCAAGTAATGAATTTCGCATTCTTTGCAAACCATATGAATTTGCTGATCGAAAAATAATGTGGGAAGAAAAAATTGTACAAATTAAACCAAAAAAATTACGAAGACGGACAAATTGAAAAGTATGAATAATCGGATGAAATAAGAACACAAAAAACAAAGAGGAAAGAGAGACGTCAAGGATGGCAGGGGAGGTTAGCAGTGATCCCTGTCCGCGCTCCATACCGCACGTCCGCACCTGCAAAATTTTGCCTATAGCTTTACAGTAGTAATCTTTCTTCTTTTTTAGCTTTAATATTCGTGCAGATTTCACATTTCAAATATATAGGAATAGTCATTTCTGAGTCAAAAAACCAAAATTTTTAAAGTTAGCACAGTTTCAAAAATAATAAACCAAACAACTATGGTTTTTGGCAATTCTAAATTTACCATGGCCGCACCGGTGTTGTGCGGACCCATTTAATAGAAACCGCACAATGCCGGTGCGGACCCTGAAATGGGGCTGCACAATACCAGAGCGGACCCAGGGCCGCATAATGCCAGAGCAGTACCCCATTTTTTTTCAAAAAAAATTAAAATCTGTTATTTGTTTTTTTGTTATAAAAATGTTTTATGTTGTTTAAGTTTTAGTTTGAAATGTTATTTAAATTGATATATTTTTTGTTGTATCGTACTTTAGAAATGTCATTCGTTTGAAATATTTTAGATATGTCGTTCGTTTGTAATTTTTTTTGTGTACGACGAGATAATGATATAATGAACAAAATAATAAATAACAACAAAACAAGTAAAAGAAATAACAAAACAACAAAATAAATAAGTGACAGTATTTAACAAATAAGTATCTGATAAAACATTTAACATACTACAAATCAAAGCCTACGAATCAGAACTAAATACCGTCTTCGCCTTCTTCTTCCTAAAACCTCAACCCTGCCTAGAGAGTGGCGTCTCGTCAGTCTCTGTTGAGTCTGTAGACTCCTCCGCCTGCACATCCAAAGACTGAACCGGCTCGTCATGAACCTCCTTAATCTCGGATGTCTGTTGGACTGTAGGACCAAAAACCATAGTTTGTCCAGACTCAGGCTGCGTGAATAAATACGCCTATCTGACAATGGGGTCATCATGGAGCGAAGGGTACGATGCCTACTGTGAGGACTGTCCAGGGAACTGCGGGACGGACTCTATCTGAACATACCCTGGCTGATAGGCAGGAGGTGTCGTCTAAGTTGGACTGTAACCCGGAGAATACAGTCCATCTTCCTCTGTGGCAAAATCTGTAGAGATATTGAACCCCGGCGGACCCTCCTCCTCATCCTTAGTTAATCAAGAAATTTGAAAAAAATCACAGTTATGTATTTTAATTACAATTATACTTCGGCATCCTGAGTAGCCTGAGATCCTATAGCCTGATGTGAAGCTCGGCGCATCAACTTGGCACCTCGGTCGAATGCCTGACCGACAGTCTCAGCGTCATGGACGGCTGCAAACTTATCCGAGGTCGAAGGGATTGAAACTTCTTTGAATTGATACAAAAAATGAAACCAGCAGACCCCTTATATAGGCTTTCCAGGGGTCCGCTCCGGCATTATGCGGTCCTGGATCCGCTCCGGCATTGTGTGGCCCCATTTCAGGATCCGTACCGGCATTGTGCGGTCTTTATTAAATGGGTCCGCACAACACCGGTGCGGCCATGGTACATTTCGAAATTTTCAAAAACAGTGGCTTTTTGGTTTATTTTTTTTGAAGCTATTCTATAAATAACAATTTCGGAAAAAAAAAATGATGAACCATACTTTGATACATGCGTTTATGAGATAAAATTTAGGTGATTTTGTTTTAACAAGACAAATTATTATCCTTTAATAAATTCTAAATTTAAGAGGATATGAAAGAATAAAGAAATACTAGCCAGAGAGACGGAAGGTTTCCCCAAATAATTAAGGCCTTTCCCAGTGATGCAGAATGTGACCGGTAAGAACAATTATTTAAATAAATATAACCCATTATTGGCCTTGACCATCCACTAAATATAAAATCTCCCCGCAACAGTCTATATATATACATCCTACTTTGCGATACAGTAAGAGTAATTCAAGTTATTGATTTTCAGACTCCACTATAAAATCTTCCCCCAACAATCTATCCTAGTTTGCTATAGTGTGAGAGTAATTCAGGCTAATTAAACGTGATAGTAATGGCCATTCCATCCTCGCAAAGCATTAGATCTGAAAGCGAAATGGTAACGGAACGTGCAGTTATGCCTGCTGATCTTTTCAGAGCAGCAATAGAAGGCAACAGCGATGTATTAATACGACGTCTTCGACTATTACCCGAGGAATTGCAAGAAATGAAGGTAATATTTCAAAAGCTATTGCTTGCTTATATAGTGTCTGTAATCTTCCTAACTAAACAGGGAAGCACACAAGGAAAAGCACGTTGGCGCCGTGAAGTAATAATAAAACATATTACTTTTAGTTTTCATTTTAGTAATTTCTATTATTTTTTATATGATTTTTGTCAGAATTTTTCTAGTGTGCATCTTGTTGGAAAATTTTGGCGAACTAATAACGCTAGGAATAACCGGGTTTATACTCAGAAACTCAAAAAACCTTGTAACTGATTATGGTTAATGAAAAAACGAGGGCTAGACTCTCGTTGATTATCTCAAACAAAAAAAATTACGCTATGGATAATTCGTGATAAGTTTAATACTAAATATTTTACTTGTTAGAGTTTAAATAGTATATATGTGAAGGACAGATACAAGTTTGTTCAGGGGGAGTCTGTATCCCTTAAACATTATTTTTAGTTGTGAAAACTGTGGATTGGTCAAATTTTCTTTCTACACTTTCTCTCTGTTTTTTTTTTTTTTTTTTTTTTGCTCCGCTGATGATTTTTTTATACACTTTCTTTTGTTTAATGTTAATTTCTTCCATTTTGACCTTTCAATGTGCAATATTTTTTTTTATTGCTGATGATTCGGAAACCGATGTAAGTATATGGAAATGAAAATGTCGTCTCCTAGATTTAATATTTCTAAACTTCACATCAGCCCTTTTAAGTTTATTATATTATATAGGGGGTTAAAACATATAAAACAATATAGGTATTTTTTTGAAAGTTAGGTATCAGCTACCAAAATACAGAAAAATAGATGTAATTATAACTTCTAAACAACGTCCTAAACCTCCCTACACTACGCTTCCATTACTTCCAACACGGCCTTGCCTACAGCATAACAACCACAATTCAGTCTCTTCTCTGATTCTGGATGATAGCAGAACCGGATGCATGCGCTTCCCTCTAAAGATACACTCATTCCTCTGCTTCCATATGCCCCACATTACTCCCATAAACCTTGTACCCCAAATTCTCTTGTTCTTATTCACCACTCTTTTGTATCCAGTCATAGATCTCTCTCATGTTTCATGTACCGTATCTGCTTTGGTAATGAGAACCGTATCCAGTCCAAGATTTTCTAATTGTCTCAAAAAATAGTAAAAAAATTCCAAAAAAATATAAAATTTGGTCTCCAAGTATATTTTCATTTGATAGTAATGTTGAGCGGTTCTGATCTACTATTTGGACTTTGAAGATGGAGATATGAATCCAATGCACAGAACGATCCTCGCATTGCAATGTACAATAGCCTCACTCTTAAAGGTTCAACATACTTGATAAAAAAAAATTTGAATATAGCCCAATAGTTATACTACTCAATAATCTGCTATTTTGTAATAATACATCACAAATTTAACTTAAAAATAAATATTTTGACAAAATATTATTTTCAACACTACTGACTCCTTACTAAATTTATTTTAAATTCATTTTGCATAAATTCACGATGCCAGACTTGAAATTTTTCATTTTATGATATTGGGTACTGTTATCTGTCAAATTCATTCATCTTGCACAAACTTACTCAAATTTCATAACACCAAAATATGCACGTTCTTACAAAATAAAGCTTTTAAATACTGATTGTAGCTAACATAACCCACCAAGAATACTGATTTAATTTAGATAATCTAAAATATAGTGTTAAACGGTTTGAAAGTATCATGACAAGCTGAGTTATTGTCAAGTGTATCATGACAGCTTTGAAAGTATCCCTGTTTAATTGGAATGTTCCCCAGCCTAATTAATTATCGGGCAAAATGTCTGAGAGATGTGTCATTAATTACCTCCTCTGTCTTATCTTCTCCATCTATAAAAGATGATATATTTCACATAAGTCCTATTTCGGTATGTTCATGAAATTTTACATTGTCTAATCAGGTGACAATAGAGGACTCCCATTCTGCTCCCGACGAAATAAACACAGAAAATCAGACTGTCCAATCA
This sequence comes from Carex parvula, assembly GCA_025461045.1. Classification (NCBI taxonomy): domain Eukaryota; kingdom Viridiplantae; phylum Streptophyta; class Magnoliopsida; order Poales; family Cyperaceae; genus Carex; species Carex parvula. The sequence goes on from JAJGRW010000467.1 coordinate 321,005, forward strand.
GAGCTCCAAAGTGCAACGCGTTTTGGAGACACAATTCTTCACCTACTTATTACCAACGGGCACAACGAGCTAGCTTTGAAGGTGTTTCAAAGATATGTCCCTGCTGAAAGCACAGAACAACATGTTAGAGACACCCCTATACTGTGCTGCGAAGGTCGGTAATGAGAATGTCATCCACAATCTCATTCAAAGTGATCATGTCGTCGTGAAAGGTGCTCTCGAAAAAAGAAATAAAAATGGAGAGACAGCCTTGCATGTTGCTGCAAAGCATAATCATATAGATATCGGCTGCATGCTGATGAACTTTCATTCAGAAGTGACATACAAAGTCAATGACGAAATGGAATCGCCATTGTACATACTACATAGCTATAAACGAAGGACATACTTATATGGTACAGACCATGTTAGAAGTTGACCCTACTCTGGCATGCACTCCATTTTCGGATGGAATGTTTCCCGTACATGAAGCTGCACGCATGGGTAATGATGACCTGATAGAGCATTTTCTTAAAAAGTACCCTAATGATGCCGAGTTGCGGGATCCTCGTGGAAGAAATATTTTTCACATTGCTGCCGAAGAGAATCAGCAAAAAATATTTTTAGGTGTATTTGAAGATGCCAATTTTAGAGAAATGATAGAGAGAATGAATACTGCAACGAATTATGAAGGAAATACACCACTTCACATTGCAGCAAAGAAGGGACACAATACAATTATGAGAGCTATTTGGGAACACTATGAAGTTGCAGAAACAGTCCGAAACAAGAAAGGCTACACACCATTCGAACTTTCCTCCTTTGAAGTAGTAAGAACTAATGAGGTATGCCTAAATTAAAGAAAACATCAGAAAATTATTTCCTGTTAATTTTAGTTAACTTGTGTAATGCTACCAACTACTGAACTACCAAGCTCACAAAATACACACTAGCTAATTGGGTAATCAGGTGATACATAATAGCTTCAGTGTGAACACCAATGTGACTTCATGCTCGTAGTATAGGCAATTCTGAGGCCAAATGAACAATAGATATTTTTTAATAAATTTGTCTAAGAATTGTGCCGCCAAAGTACAACAACACAAATATGAATTTTACTCTAGTACTGTAGTACACCTTCGTTTACTAAAAAATGTTAGAATTTTGATCTTTCCATGGCCAAGTTAGAAAAATAAATAAATATTTCAATTTTTGGCTTTATTGGTATAAAATCTAGTAAATTTAATTGTGATAATTGAGAGCTAAATATCTGTGATATCTACTAGTCCAATCTATATGTTATTTACTAATTCTGAAGATTAAAATTATTATTTTAATGCCTGCAATTATATACTTCCTGTTAAAGTACAATCGTTCTATGAATTTAGTTACTATGGATCTTCTTAAGTTTCTCAGTGTATTGGAGTATCACCCAATACCACAATTTTATAAATCTTTTCCCATTGAATTATTTTTCATATCAGAACTTGATATCTGTTAATTACTTGCGTTAGATTTTTGCAACTAATGAAATGTAACAAATTAATTAAGACGTGTCTTGCTTTCAATCATATATTTTTCAATAGAACTGTTTTTTTTTTTTTTTTGTTAAAAGCCCGTAGACAAATTTCATTGCTTCATATTTTTTACAAGGTTGGTATTGGTAAATGAGTGTGCTGTTGGTTAATAATATTATAACATAAACTTGTGTTCTCTTACAGGATATTGATGACGATATTAGCGATTATCTTGAGAATGAAGGTTATAAATTTACTCAAAAGTGGTTTGACGATATATTGGAACCACAAATGCCAAATAAATGGGAGAATGCCCAAGTCGTCGGACTGGGTTCTGTACTCGTCACAACTGTAACCTTTGCTGTTGCTTTCACGATGCCCGGAGGTTTTGACCAAGACAATGGTACACCAGTTCTAGGGAGGAGATATATGTTCCGGGCATTTATTCTAGCAAACGCGATGTCATTTATACAAGGATTCTTGAGCTTATTTGCACTACTTTATGGAACTTGGATTGGTAAATTTAACAAGGCCCTGTCATTTGCAATAGTTTCATTCATCTTTGCAGCGAGTAGTATGGTTATGGCATTTGGATTGGGGATGTATGTGATGATTGCTCCAGTTTGCTTGCCTATTGCCATCATGCTCCTTATTATCACTCTGCTTTTGGGGTCTCCTCTCATGCTTGCTGTTGTTAGCAACACAAGTTTCAAATTACTATCAGCTTTTCAGTCATTAAATATTGTGACAATGGGCTGTTTGATATTGGCCGTCCAAGCCGTGCCTTTCCTGTTCATCTTCTGCCTAGCCTTACTGTAGCTCGATATCTGGCTTATTTACTTCATGAACTTGGTTTATTTATGTTATTTTATTTATGATCCATTACGGAACATTCTTCTTTTTGTTCTCATTATAGATATTTCTTTCTTACTCAATTTTTCCCTCTAAACGGGCCGGATCGATTTTTACAAGATCTTTTGTTGATTTAGAAAATTATTTTTTTATTTTTTAGTAAGACATTGGACAATGAAATAGTCTGTACTCTGTAGTAATGAAGATATACAGTAGAACTATAACATGTACAACATATATATTGTGAAATGGATATGTTAATATGTTAGATTCTCGTGCTAAGGCCCACATCTCACCGGCCCAGACAGCTGTACTTAATTTTGGGCATTTCAAGTTAAAGGTATCTACATGGCCCATAGTAAAACTATAAGAGCGAGGCTACGGTGCTATGCATATATAGCACGGATTGAGCCGTGCTACGGCTCAATATTTTTTTAGATAGGTAGAAAATCACTGTTTTTGGATGGTCTAGAATTTTCAGATCAAGTGATTTACTACCTATCTAAAAAAATAGTAAAAAAATTCAAAAAAATTTAAAAAAATTCAAAAAAATAGTGACAACTAGGAGGCGCCCAGCCTTTCGTTTAAGATTTTCGTTTCTATTATTCAATCCAAGTAGCTCAGTAAATTAGTTACATAATGAACTTGTAGAATACCAGTTTTTACTATTTTTCGGAATTTTTTTACTATTTTAATTTTATGATTCATGAAAGATGGCACATAATCGGTCTACTTTAGCGTAATTTTGCGTAATTAGCGAAGTTATTGTAATTTAGTGTAATTCAATATAATTTATTGTAATATAGTGTAATTCAACATAATTTCCAGTAATCCAGTGTATTTTAATATAAATATGGTAATTATAAATCACAAGAAATAATCTAACACAAAATTTAAACAAAAATTTTCAATTTTTAGTGTTAGATTTTACTATTTTGCTATTCATAGTCTTAAAAAAATAAAAAAATAAAAAATGAGTAAACCGGCCAGAAAATGGCCGGTTTAGTGGGGGAGTAAACCGGCCATTTTCTGGCCGGTTTGGGTATTTTTAGCGAAAATTTTGAACTCCGGGCATAATTAATAATTTGTATTAAACTTTGGATATTAATAAAATGTCGGGACTAATCATAGCCACTAAAGAGCATTAAAGAAAAAGAATAAAGAGAGTCCGATACTTCTCTCTTCTCTCCTGTTTTCAGCGAACTGCCTTATTTTGCTTCATTTAACAAAATATGCATTATTTCCTTGGATGCGCGAGTACTTAAAAAAATGTGTTTTATCTTTAAATGACATCTGATTTCTCAAATTAATTAATATGAAATACCGGATTAAGTAGTCAGTAATTGTCTTGTGTAACAAATTAAATGATGTTTGTTTATTACATGTCAAGATTTTACTTGTTAAATAATGGAGAAAAACTTTTTGTCTTTACAATGAGACATTTTCTTTAAGGACATTGTTGGGATTCGATTCTTTGGTTCCATAAATGATATTCTATTCATAGGTTGAGCATGCTTTTTTCTGTCCAGACTGGACAGTACTTTTGTTACTTTGCTTAAAACTTGAACACACTCAATTCTTTATTCTAATCTCTGAAGATTACATCAACAAAAAGAAATAGAATCTAACACATGCTTCTTTTGACTGTTGGTCTCCCATCACAACACATGTCAGAAATAGAATCTAACTTTTGGATTAGGTTATTATTGTGATGCACAATTGCTCTTGTTAGCTGTGGTCGATCGCTATTGATGTATATACATTAATGCTTTTAAGTTTAATAAATTCTTCATTGGAAAAGCTATTAAAATTTTAGATTTTGAAAAATATTTCCAAAAACTCATTGTTGGTTTCGGTTTAAATAAGTGGGTACTTAGTGTTTCTAATTATGGTGATATATTTATTACCTTCCTCCTTGCACTAGGGTAACCAGCAAATTAAGCTATAGTTTCATTTTCTTTATCCATGGATATGTTAATTATACCCAAACAATTAATTAATTTATTAATGAACATGTTTATACCTGACTCATTGTCATTACTCGTTACCCCTGTTTTTATACTTCCAAATTGTTTGTCCAAATTTTTTGCACTTATTTATGTTGAAAGTTTTTCGTACTTGTTTTTTTTAATGTAAATTATATACGCGTTGAACATCCGATCATATTCCAAATATATTTCTCTAATTAATTATGAATATTTCAGCTCAACTAATTATACGAAAAACCTGTCAGACTCATTAAATCAACTGTAGGATTTTTTTCTAAAAAGGGTATATTTCACAAAGTTTTTGTTCTATTAAGAAAAATCAATCCGCAGAGCTCTTTGCTTATAAACAAAAATAAAAAAAGAAAATCAGTCCACACTCTCCTTTCCGGATAAAATTATAACGTGGAATAAAATTTGTTTATTTATCTTCAGAAGTTGATTTTACCATGTCTGAATTTGTTTATTAAGTATGTATACTATGAACAATTAATGTTTATTAAGATATAGAAGGAAACCACACGATGGTAAAAATGAGAACAGTGAACAAAATTAGTTATTAATATATATAGTGACTATATATGATAATGTTTTCTGTGTGAAAAATTAACTTTGGTATCCGACTGAATAATTAATTGTTGATATATAACATTGAAAGATTTGATTTCTATCTTTATCTCAAAAAAATAACAACAAAAATTATACTCACAATTAGCCTATAATTTCTCTGCAAATTTCAAATCACCTGATTTAATTTCTCTCTCATTAATTGTACTTTATATTTCTCTCTCAAGAATTCACACGGCACGAATTTTTCAATTATTTTTATTTTTACTTTGTCTTCACTCTGAGGCATTTAATTTGTTCTGATATGATTCTTTCCTTAAAAAAATGATATTCTTATTTCATGTAGAATCTGGTACGTACCTGTTCTGCTGAGTTGTACTCTTTTTCACTTTGTTACTTTGCTTGAAGATTGAACACACCCAAATTCTTTATTCCAACTGCCGGGCCCGGGGTTTACATCTATAAAACGAAATATAACTTAACACATCCCATGCTATATACCTGCCTTCTGTCTAATTATAGTGATCATAATTAAGGTAAATTGAATCTATCACATGGCACTTTTTTTGCTATTGACTTTCATATTCCACAATATAAAAATCTTTGCTGATCTAATTAATGTATCTTGTGATAGATAAGACTAATTAAAGGTACAATTCATTGTAATGGCCATGGATCAGATGTCATCCTCCCGACTTGAAATGGTGCATGAACAACGTCCAGTCATGCCTACTGATATTTTTTTAGCAGCAATGAAAGGCGACGAAGATGTTTTAATACAACGTCTTGGGCTGCTGGAAGAACAAAAAGAAGTCAAGGTATATAAACTTTGATGTAACAATTTTTTTGTTGGTCCAGTCGTAAATATAGTGTCCGTAATATATATGAGATAACACTACAATATAACATATTTAATTGTTTCCATTTAATTTATATCTTGTTATGATTAATTATCAACACAACAACATCATCCATCATTGTCATCAATTGTTACAATTATTATATTTTCATTATAATTGTGATTAATAGAAGTATAAGTATAATTAGTAGTACTATTAATTTGTTATCATAGTGATCATCATCATTACTTTTATCATCAACACCATCACCACTGCTACTACTAGTAATTATTATTGTTGTTGTTGTTAGCTAGGGTGAGGAATAGCACCAATTCAGGTTAGTTATTTCGAGTTTCGTTCAAGGTTGGGATGGGTGGATATTCATTCGAAATAGCCACTAACTGATCCTTGTTTCATTATCCAACCAAAAATTGAATTAGTGGCTAGTTAAAATAACTTCATTAATGCTAACCTCACTAATGCCACTAATGACCCTAATATACTCTTAAGTCCCTTGCTTCATTATAGCCAAAAGGAACATTTGCATGCAGTTATTGCTTGATGTACATTCCATTCTTTCAGGCGAGCTTTCTCTTGCATTTTCTTCTTTATTTTTCTCGTGATCACAATACATAAAATTTATAACTTGTAGGCGTAAATTAAACCTACTTTCTTAAAAAAAGGGTAGCTAATTGTTGCTACGCATTACCTATTTTGGTTTATTTGTAATTTCGGATGTGTTATTAGGAAGATATATAGAATGAGGAACAACAAGAAAGGGCTCTGATCGAAAGTTTTAGAATCTCTCTCTTCCACTACTTGATTAATTGTCTTCTTACATAAACAAAAAAAATGTGTACTAGATTCTGTATGGACCATTTTCAATATCAACAAGTGCTTTAGAAACATTTTTGAACATTTATGGATTGTATATTTGAGGCTCAAATACTTAATACAATATCACATCTCAAATCAATATAAACATTTTCAAATCTAGCACAATAGTTATACAAATCAATTATCCACTATTTTGTAATGATACATTACAAATACAAGTCAAATAAATATTTTGACAAACAATATTAATTTCAACACTAATGACTCCAAATAATACATAAATATACATGTCAAAAATCATGATTTTTAAGTTAATTTGTACAAATTCACAATGGCACCAATGAAATTTTTTATTTGAATAATATTCGGTACGTGCAAATTATTTATCAGGTTTTTTCATCATGCACAGAACCATTCAAATTTCATAAGACAATCATATATACGTTCTTACAAAATATAGCTTCTAAATACTGATTGTAGTCGCTTTTATACATATAACATATGTACTAATTAGATGTAATTAAAAAGCTACATTTGTTAGTCTTTGACATATCTTTTTCTCTTGAAACATACGATCCAATTAAACTGGTGGAAAATATAGGGAGTAGACTGCAAGCGCACTTCTTCTATGGTCCAATTTTGCTCTGATATTAACTATTATGATCCATAATGGCTATGTCCTACTAACAAACCAACCTTCTCATAGTATTTTGGTTCTTTTAGAAGGACCATTATTAGTACATTAATGGACAAGAGCTTTTGGATAGTGATGAATTTTAGTAACCGAGAGAGAGGAGACAGAGATTAATGAAATTGTATTCTATATATTGTTATGTCTTTTTATTACAAGTGTCACATGGGTATTTATATAAAGCTTCTAACGGTAATATTACTCTATTCTAACGGAAAAAGTGAGAGTATTATTAGCTCTCTACAGTATAGCCTATTATATTTTATTCTAATTCCTAATTAATTAATTAATTAAATCATATTTCTCAACAGATAGGGAAAAAAATAAATAATAGATTGGTGGTGGTTTTAGATAGGGTTAAATGTTTTAATGGTTCTAAGCTGAGCTATTGTCATGGAGATCATTAATAGCTTTGAAAGTATCGTTATTTAATTGGAATGATTCCCAATTACCTCCTCTATTTTATCTTCTCAATCTAAGAAGATGATATATTTCAAATATGTTTAATTTTGATGCTTTACTTAATATTTATTACATTGTCTAATCAGGGGACAACAGAAGCCTCTCAGTCTGCTCCCCAACAAATAAAGATAGAAAACCAGACTGTCCAATCCGAGCTCCAAAGTGCAACACGTTTTGGAGACTGTTCTTCATCTACTTGTTACTGAGGGGCACAATGGGCTAGCTTTGATGGTTTTTCAAAGAGATAAGTCCCTATTGAAAGCACGGAACAACATATTAGAGACGCCGCTATACTGTGCTGCAAAAGTCGGTAATGAGAAGGTCATCCTCAACCTCATTCAAAGTGATCCTGTCGTCATAAAAGATGCTCTTGCTGTAACAACTAAAAATGAAGACACAGCCTTACATATTGCTGCAAAACACGGTCATGCAGATATCGGCTGCATATTGATGAACTTGGATCCAGAAGTTGCACGTAATGTCAACGACAAAATGGAATATCCATTGTACATGGCTATAATCGAAGGACATACAATGATGGTATGGAGAATGTTAAGAGTTGACCCTACTCTAGCATGCACTCCATTTTCGGATGGAATATTTCCCGTTCATGAAGCCGCACGCCTGGGCAACCTGAAACTGGTAAATCATTTCCTGAAGAAGCACCCTGATGAAGCCAGATTGCGGGATCCTCGTGGAAGAAATATTTTTCACATTGCTGCCGAAGAGAATCAGCACGAAATATTTTCAGGTGTATTTTTTTTTTAGAGTTAATATAAAAGCCACTAAGAAATATATTGATGCTAAAAAATATTTACAAAGTCCTTATCTGCTCCAAGAGGTAACAGTAATGACGCTAATGTAAACTAAATTCTAAAAAATTTCAGGTGTTTTTAAAGGCACCGGCTTTAGAGAAATGATAGAAAGAATGAATACTGCAACGACTCATCATGGAAATACACCATTTCACATTGCAGCAATGTATGGACACATGTCAATTATGAGAGCTATTTTGGAACACTGTCAAGTTGCAGAAACAGTCCGAAACAAGCAAGGCTTAACACCATTCCAACTTTCCGCCAAGGAAGTAGTAAATACTAATGAGGTATGCTAAAATTAAAGAAAACATCAGAAAATTATTTCCTGTTAATTTTAGTTAACTTGTGTATTGCTACCAACAACTGAACTACTAAGCTCGCAAAGCACACACTAGCTAATTGGATAATCAGGTGATACATAATAGCTTTAGTGCCAGCGCCAATGCGACTGAATGCTCGTAGTATAAGCAAATTATACTTGCACTTTTAATATAAGGCATAAAGAACATATATATTTTTGGATAAAATTATCTGAAAATTGTGCTAGCTACCAAGTACCAACATATTCGAAATAATGTCATTAATTAGATAGATTTAATAAGTTCATAATAGAAAAAGAGTTAGGCTATGGTACTATGCATAGCGCACTTTGGTTTGTACTATGGATATATATTTTTATTTTCAAAGTCCAAATAGTCAATCCAAACCGTTCATTTTGATCTCCATATGAAATTGGACATGGAGTCCAAATTTTACATTATTTAAATTATTATTTTACTATTTTTGAGATAGGTACAAAATCACTACTGTTGGATGGTCTAGAATTTTTAGATCATATGATTTTGTACCTATTAAAAAATGAAGATTATGTTGAACGGTTGGAATTGATTGTTTTAACTTTGAAAATAGAGATATGTTACAAGGTTAATATCCCATTAAGTAAAAGTGGACTACCGAACTCGTAATGTAAAAAGTAAAAGAACTTTTGGGCTAAAAAATTGCCACGAAATATCTGTTATTCTCACACTATCACATTCCAATAGTAGTGTCCTAATCTTCTCCAGCTGCACAGTACATATAAGGACGTGAGGGTTACGGCCTTTAAAAGCTTATTGAATTTTTTTTCGAATCTTAAAAGTTAGCACGAATTATACCATCAATTATACTAATTATCATTAACTAAATTAGCACGAATTATTTTAACATCCTATTCTTCTCCAGTAGACCATTTATTTTTGGATAAACAACACAAATATGAATTTTACTCTAGTACACCAATTGTTAGTAAAAAAAAAATATGCGAATTGATCTCTACCGTTTGATTAACTAAGGCCAAAAATATAAAATTGATATTCAACATTTAGCTTTACTGGTACCAAATCTATTAAATTAATTGTGATAATCGAGAGCTGGAGGTGTTAATTCTTCGCTATTTTCTTTACTGATTCTGGAGATGAAAATTATTGAATGTGTGTATTGGAGAATGACCAATGACACAAATATTTATCTTTGCCCATTTGCAATTTATTCATGTTAGAACTTGATATCTGTTAGTTACGTAAGTGTTATTTGTTAAAAAAAAAATTGATATCTGTTGCTTTTGCAGGATATTGATGATGACCATATTAGCGATTACATTAAGGGAGAAGGTGATAAATTTACTCAAGAGTGGTTTGACGAGGTAATGGTTTCACCATTGGAAAATAAATGGGAGAGAACTCAAGTCGTCGGACTGGGCTCCGTACTTATAACAACTGTATCATTTACTGCCGCTTTCGCAATCCCCGGAAGTTATAATCAAGACAACGGTACACCAGTTCTAGGGAGGAGGTTTATGTTCCGAGCATTTATTCTAGCAAATGCTATGGCATTTATTCAAGGATTCTTAAGCTTATTTGCACTTCTTTCGAGAAAAACAGGTCCAATTCGCCCCCACCATGAAATTTGCAAAAATCACATTTTTGTTGGCAGCGAGTAGTATGGTTATGGCATTTGGATTGGGGATGTATGTGACGCTTGCTCCAGTTTGCTACCCTATTGCCATTCTCCTCCTTGTTATCACTCTAGTTTTAGGGTCTCCTGCCGTGTTTGTTATTTTGCTGACGGGAGAAAGCCTTTTAAAATCAGCATCTAATATTATGACTGTATTGATAACATATGTCGTGTGTTTCATGTTCATCTTCTGTCTGGGATTAATGTAGGTCTGTCTGTACGTTTCCATTCCCATTCTCTATCCACATATGTCTTATTTGTACTAGAATAATGAATTAATGTTTCTTTTATTTCTCATGAAGCATTTTATTCTTAATGCTCTTCTATTTGTACTGAACATTTTTGTTACGTACTTGGTTGGTTGGACTTTCTCATAATGATGTTTCTTTTCTTAATTAATTTTGTCCTGCACGGGCAGGATTTTTACAGAAGCTTTTGTTAATTAACATTGAATTTTTTTTTTTTTCTTATGTGAGACATTGAAAAATTAAATAGTCTGGTCGGATACAAGGTTGACGGGCCGAGACAACTGTACTTAATTTTGGGCATTTCAAGTTCAAGGTGTCTAGTCTGGTCGGTTGCTCGGCTAGCAATCATCAAGAGTTAATTTCCAAATAAATCGTTGAACCACTGTAAGCATCATGTCCATCTCATTTAAATTCTACGATTTTTCAACCTATCTAAAAAAATAGTATAAACATGATAAAAAAATGTAAAATTTGATCTTCAAGTACATTTTCATATGGATATCATGTTGAACAGTTCAGATCAACTGTTTTGGCTTTAAAATCGGAGATATTGGGATCCATAGTACGAACCAATCCCCGTTATGCATAATACACAGACTCATTCCTACTTGATTAATTTAATTCTGTACTAATTATTGTGCTCCTTTTGCGGAATGCCATTCCATCTATTATTATATTGTCAATAAACTTAAAATAATGATCCCACGAAGGTTTTGTTTTCTTTTTCGTAACGCAAAAGTAAAATCTAGGTAACATATATATATGATAGCCATAATTGAACTGGTAACATATATATTTTACCAGTGCAATGATAGGACAAATTTGTTTATAAATACATATTTTAAGGACCAATTATTAAATAAGTGATATTTTAAGGACCAATTATTGACTAAAATTGCAAGTATGCGGTACTTTTGAAACATTAATAACAAAAATGATAAATGAGTGATACTTTAAAGACTACATTATATGTGTCGTATATAAATTTCCTCAAGTGGCCTAACTTATTATTTTTTCTTTTTTAAAGTACGATTTCATTTGTGTATGCTTGGAGTCTCTTGATTGATCTAAGTTGTGGTATTTATTTCTCTTATTCTCACTTGTTTCTATTTGACTTTGATTGATGAGAATAGTTATCAGTGGACCAGCTTGATTACTCGAGAACACTATATTTTCTTAAAGAAAAAACATTAAAAAAAATGAGTGGAGGTTTTGTCCAAACGGCTTTAGACAAAGTCTCATCCAAAGCAGACCTAAACCGTCCGAGCTGCATAAAAATTCGCACAGACATTTAGATTCAAGGAGCCATTTAAATTTATTTTGATTTAAATATGTTTGTACGATCTCAATGTAAATCGGACGTTTAAACTTGGATTTGGATGAGGTTTTGTCCAAAGCCGTTTGGACAAAATCCAATCCCAAAAAATATATTTGAATATAGCATAGACAAATTAAAAATGGACCAGCATGAACTTTTGTTTACATAAACAAATAAAAAAAAAACAATCAATGGACCAACTTGATTACATTTAGCATAGACAAATTATTAAAAAAAAGAAGAAGATTATAACTAGCATGAACTCTCGTAAGATATTGTTATTATGCAATTGTATTTCAATCTTGTTTGAAATTATACAATTGAGTTATTTCACATTCCTTCTATTATTTTTTACAGTAATGTTTGAAATTATACGATTATGTAATTTTTTTGTAGTAAGTATACGACTCTTGTATTTTTTTTTTGTGTTATTTCTCATTAGTAATTTTCATTATTTCTCATTTCTTGCAAAAATAATGTGACTTATAATTTTGTACTGCTATATTTCAACTATAATTTAGTTGGTACTATAAAGACTTGTTTGAACTCGTACCAACTTTTTGTATCATGTTTTGCATTAATAAAAATTGAAATTATTTCAGTTTTCTTTGTTTTAGTGTTTGCAGTACATGCAATCAAGTCAAGTAAGAGTTCAAACAAAAAATAAAAACAAAAACCAAAAAAAGTTAGTGGACAAGGTAAGCTAAAAAAAATTGCAAGACTTAATTATACAATTTTTCCATTAAGCTTATTGCATTAGTGGACGCCAAAACAAAACAAAATTAAACCATAATTTAAGCGACCAAAATCTAATCAAACAAGAAATTAATAGTTTGAAATGGCATAACTTTACACCTCAATCAAACATGAATAATTTAAACTGGTCTAAGTGAGAATAACCAACTTAGACCCCCTAAACTTTAGGCCTCAACTAAACACCATCATAATTCTTATTTTTACTGTGATATAATAACAATCCACTTTTTCTTTTTTTAAATTCGGTACCAAATACAATTAATGTGAAGTACTAAAAAAGAAAAATATTCCAATCAGTAACACAGATTGTTTGATTTATTCATGTTTTAATCAAACACACGGCCGATTTCTACATTGCGAGCACCCAGAGAATCCTAAAAATATTAAGAACTGATTGCATACTAAATCTATTAACCCTTCTTTTTAACTTTTCTGCAGCATACTGTGTTGCCTTCTAGTTTCTGCTCTAAATCATAGTCACAAGATTCGTGAATTATTCGCGAATAATTCATTTTTTAGTGATGACGAACCGAACGATGAATTATTTGATTGACCGAACTTTGACCAAATTATTTCCAAATAATTTGCGAATGTTACGAACTTTTCCCGAATTTTACGAATAATTCGCGATTTTTTCCCAGAACATTTTTTTTGTTTTTTTTTTTGCTTCCTTGTAGGACTAAGATCTCTGGTCCGGATAATTCTAAATCATTTCCGAATTATACCCGAATTATTTTCGAATCACGAAAATTTGGCCTCACCTAACCAAACCCGAATAATTTGTTTGTCGCTATGCTCGAAATCTATTAAACCGACTAGTTTCATATTAGGCTCCAAAGAGAAAGGAACACAAAACCAAAATGCATTACTGTTTGGTACTCCCATCAAGAAGTATAGAAATATAGGTAGTATAATTGCATCCAATTTAAAAACAAAAAAGATTATATTGACAGAAATTTACAAAATAATATTGACAATTAAAATAACACGTATAATTGTTTCATTGTACGGTGCACTGACAGAAATTTACCTAATTCGTTGATGTACTCTTCGGTATAATTGTTTCATTGTTAGGCACTGACCAGACCAATTAATCTATCCGGCCACCATCAGCTAAATAATAAAATTCAGTGCTTTTTCTCAAAACAAAAATAATAATAATAATTTAGTGCTAAGCACAACTTATCTAATATTATTTAATTTAATTCTTTTCAGTTGTTACAAATTATGATGGCAGGAGCATTTATCAATTCGGTCCTTTTTAAGTATATATCACTTTCGTACTATTTCAGTCCTTCAAACAGTTTATTTGCAACAAATTAGGCCCATCATTATATTGGCCAATACAACTATTTTATGATAATATTGGATACGTAAATATGACTTTTTATTAATTATTTTTTTATGGCAACTGGCAAGCAATAAAAATTAGTGCAATTGTTGCACCAGTAGCAAAACCTGATAAAAAGAAAAAACGTAGATTTTAAAGGGAATTTGTAATGAAAGCACACCAAAACTCAAAAGAAAGCTCTAGGAAGAACAAAGGTACTCAGATCTCTTGCACAGAGAGCGAGCCGCGTGACAGAACTTAGATAGATGAGGGAGGCGGGGTGAAAGGAAATGAGCTGTTCAACGGGCCTGATTTAAATATGAGACGAATTTTAGGCCCAGTCCATTAATCAACTCGTCCCTTTTTTCATGGGCAGGCCCGTTCATTAAGCAAGTCTAATTCTCAGCCGTCCATTATATATCATACGGTTCATAGCATAACCCTAACCATACCATTAGTCTGAATTATGAAATGAACGGCTCCTATTATTTCCACACAGTTTTTATTTTTTTAATTTTTTTATACTGCAAGGCGGTTGATGTGATATGTAGTGGTTTGTTTCTCCATACATTCTTATTGTTTTGTTTTTGAGGAAGTTTCTCCATACATTAATTCTCCCAAACACCTCTCAATGGGATGGGTAGTGCGTTTCTTGCCATACGTTTTTCTACACTTCCGCTCTATTTTTCCTCTTAATGTGATAGATATTTTGTTATTGTCCATTTTTTTCCTAGAAGAAAAGTAATATCAGTATCAATATAGATTTTCTGTTACAAGGCTCGAGGCAATTTTATGAATTTTTTTTTTGGGTCAACCCTTGGAAGCAAAAAGAATAATATTCCTTTGCAATAAATAAATTAATTTGGAGGAAATTTATGTATATAATTTAAAAATCTCAAAATTATGCATTTTTCTAAATTCGTAATATCACATTTATATTTTTAAATTTTAAACTCACAAATAAAT
Source organism: Carex parvula (assembly GCA_025461045.1). NCBI lineage: Eukaryota > Viridiplantae > Streptophyta > Magnoliopsida > Poales > Cyperaceae > Carex > Carex parvula. The sequence continues at coordinate 336,162 of JAJGRW010000467.1, forward strand.
TTAATTATTGCAATTTCTATTAAAATTATTTAGAAATTTTGATATTTATCATTTTACCTTGAGAAGGGTTCAAATGCACCAAGATTTTTTTTTAAGGGTAAGGTGGCAATGCAGCATGATTTTGTTCTTCAATATGCTCCACATTCTTTATCTATGTTTTCAAAGTCCGAACAGTCGATCCAAACAGCTCAACATGATTTTCATAATAAAATATTCTTGGAGACCAAATTTTATATTTTTTTTAGAATTTTTTACTATTTTTTTACATATGTACAATATCACTTTTTCGGATAGTCCAAATCTCCTTAAAATAGTGATTTTGTACCTATTTAAAAAAATAATACAAATATTCTAAAAAATATAAAATTTGGTCCCCAAGCATATTTTATTATGAATATCATGTTGAGTTGTTCAGATCAACTGTTCGGACTTTGAAAACGGAGAGAATGTGAAACATATTGGAGAACAAAATCATGATGCATTTGAACCCTCTTCTTTTACCTTATTAAAAAATAAAATTTATGTCACTTGTGTAGGAAAAATGTTCAATCTTCTAATTATGAGATTACATATGTAACTTGGGTCAATTAGTGTGTTATTGCCCTGCTGTTTTCTGTTAATACTTTTTTAAAGAAAATAGTTGTACATTCAACAGATCTTATTAGTTTCTTAAATAAATAAATAAATGTATCTTATTAGCCCAAGAAGAGTTCACACAAGTTGAAGGAAAAGATCAAAAAGAGAAACCTCTGCGCGCCTACGATATCCTGCTGACGCGAGCAAGGAAAGTTCTTGTATATATAACAACTTTCGAAAAGCACGAGCATTAATTGAACAAAATGGTCAAGGCATCAGAGAGATAAGAGATTTCTAACTAGATCCAGTCAACATCCTTTTTTAAAAATTCAAAAGGGAGTAACAGATATCCCTGTCTACATTCCCCTCTTGATTTGCACCTAAAAAAAAAAAAATCTCCTGGGCTTTCACTAAAACTTAGCAAATTAGAAACAAAAAATATTACTATACTTCCCCCACAAAGCTGTAATCTTCATAAAAAATATAACAAAGAAAAGAGGGAATAATCAACAGATCAACAAATTAAAAGAGCTAGCACCATTAAGAGATAGTGTGTATAGTTTTTTTATCTGGTATGGACGGTTCTTATTATAAGGACTCTACAATGAAATCCAGACACTATTATTTTTTTAGTTTTTACAGCAAGGCAGTTGATTTTTTATTTATTAATTTTTTTGCTTAAAGGCAGTTGATGTGAACTGTTGTGGTTCGTTTCTCCGTACATTAATTATGATGTGGTTGCTCGGGAATGGTTCGCTCCCAAACAACTCTCGTTATTTTCAAGTCAATCGAAGGGCGCTGACACTGACACTGCGTTGCTAACCATATGCTTCTCTACGCGTCCGCTCCATTTTCTCTTAATGTGATAGATATTTTGTTATTATTCATTTTTTCCTAGAAGAAAAGTAGTATCAATGTCAATAGGGTTTACTATTCATTTTGACAGGAATATTGAAGTATTCGTTTCTTGAAGTATTAGTTTTTCTGTTACAGGGCTCGGGACAATTTTATGAAAAAAAAAAAGGTGTGGGTCAACCACTTGAGAGCAAAATGAATGCTTTATTTTTAAGATGTAATCCCTTCGCAATAAATAAATTAGGAGGAATTATATGTATATCATTTAAAATTATGTATTTTATTTTCTAATTTCGCAATATTATATTTATCTTTTCTAAATTTTCAAAACTCACAAATTTACATAAATTATTATATTTCTATTAAAACTCATTTTAAATTTATAAATTTATCATTTTATCCTATATTAAAATTTTAAAAATATGTAACATGTGTAGGTTAAATATTCAGTCTTCTAATTAAGAGATTAGATATTTAACATAGGTCAATTAGTGTATTGTTGCCGTGCTTCTTGTGATTTTTGTTAATGCAATTTTATAAAGAAAATACCAGTAACTTCAACAGATTTTATTAGTTTCTTAAATAATAAAAAAAATATTTTTCATTTTATTAGCCAAATAAGAATATATCGACAGATCTGAATAATTAGAAAAAAAAAAAAAAACTACACAAAATTTTTTTAACAAATATTTATTGGTTTGATCTTAATATCCAAAATTATAACTAATTGATCAAAGTATATAAATAGTATTACTTTTAGACAATCCAATCAACGTTCATAACTCTGTTTCAATAGAAAGAAAAAGAACAAACTTTTTTCAGGAAACACTTTCTGCCACTCGCAATATATATCGGATGAATTCAAAGCTTCCGTTGAAAAAACAAAAAACAAAAAAAATTTATCCATGCATTAAGTGATCACAGGAAGGTGTTCACACGAGTGGAAGCAAAAGATCAAAAAGAGAAACCTCTGCCTACATTGTCCAGCTGCCGCAAGCAGAGAAAGTTCTTATATATCATCTTTCGAAAGGCACTGCAATACAAAATCCCTCTATGAAACATATATATGCCTCACGATCAGCCATACAGACCAAGAATCGGCGAGGCCGTTTGAATAAAATGACTCTATAATTCAATCCCACTAGATCTTGAAGTCCTGCTCTCCGTTCTTAACAAATTTATAGTTCTGATCGTTTCCTTTGCAATTTTTTTTTTATCATATTATCTCCTAGCAATTTAGCAAATTTACAGTAGTGTAAACCATGTATTGCGTCGTGGTATATCCAGGGGCATTAGTGAATCAATCCGCATACAAAACCGGTGATACTGTATCTATCTAAAAGAAATAGTAAACATTTAAAAAAATATATAAAATTTAATCTCTGAACACATTTTAATATAAAGATCATGTTGAGCGTTCGAGTTCACTGTTTGAATTTGAAAGCAGAAAAAAAGAAAAAAGAAAAAGAATGTGAGCATAACTGAGGCACGAAAATAAGTGGAATTTCTGAGTAAAAAAAATGAATTGTGTATTAGATTAAATTTATGTGTGTGTGCTTTTTTAACTAGATTAAATTGTGTATTAGAAAAAAAGAATGTGAGCAAATGGTGTTTTATTATTATTATTATTATTATTATTATTATTATTATTATTATTATATGTGAATCTTTTAGTTTAATGAATTCGACCTTCTTACACACTTGAGTTTGGAATTGGGTCACCTTCAAGTATATATCATGCTATATATTGGATCAACTCACTCAACTATTTAATATCTACAAAAAAATTCTTCATCTAAATTTTGAACTAATTACTTTCCACAGTGAACATTGATGTTGTCACTAAATAAAAATCCAGCTCTCAATAAATTCTTCTTAGAGAAAGCTTTTTTTGAGTGAATGTATGGTTGGTTGTGATCTATTTGGAAAATATAACGCCGATAAAATTTGACCCATAGAATAAATTCTAGGCCGTCTATTGTAAATCAGACGGTTCAGAACTTAACTCTGACCACACCTGCTTGTTACTTCACACTCCATCATCAGAAATGGACGGCTCCAATGAGATCCAAACACTGGAGAGTGGAGACTGCAGAGGAGCCATAAAAAATTTCCTCGTTTCTCCATACATCCATGATCCATCCAAAGAAGCAGATAAGGAAGGGGTAAATGGAAAAGGGGGATTAATCATTAATGGATTATGGTTGGACGGGATTCGCACGCTCTCAAACACCTCTCGTTTCGTTTTCTCTCATCTGGATAAGGTCCATGGCATGGATTCCACGTTGCTTGCCATACGATTCTCTACGCTTCCGTTCCATTACTGGAAGCGCATCTGCTGAAATCCGAAACCGGTAACAATAATTTTGAAATCTCTGTAATCCGAATCCAGCCGTCGAACTGTTTCGAGATGTGTGCAAGAAAAAATCAGCTGTTTTGATATGCGTGCTCGGAAAAAATTTGATAACTGGATTCGGATTGTCGGAATTTTCGGAATTACTGTTCATTGGTTTCAAAATTTCAGCTGATCCGAATCATCCATTCCTAGGTTCCACCTCTTAGATATTTTTTTATTGACCCCTTCTTTTCAGGAAGAAAAGTAGTATCAATATCAATATAGTTTTTCTGTTACAAGGCTCGGGTTCAATTTTATGAAAATAAATTTTTTGGGTCAATCCCCTAATTGAGAGCTAAATGAATGCGTCATTTTTTAAGTTGTAATCCCTTCGCAATAAACAAATTAGGAGGAAATTTATGTATATCATTTAAAATTTTAGAAATTATGTATTATGTATTTTTTTCGAAATTCACAATATCATGTTTATCTTTCTAAATTAAAAAAAAATAGTATTACTTTTAGACAATCAAATCAACGTTTAATGACTTTGTTTCAAAACAAAGAAACTAAACAAACTTCTAGTGGAAAGACCTTTCTGCAACTCACAATATCGGATGATTCAAAATTAAGCTTTCGTTAAAAACAAAAAAAGAAACAAGATTTTTATCCATTCATTAATTGGCAACACGAAGGTGTACACATAAGTTGAAGGAAAAGATCAAAAAGAGAAACCTCTGCCTACGATATCTTACTGACGCAAGCAGAGAAAGTTCTTATATATATAACATTATTCGGAAAGCACGGGCAATGCAAAATCCGATTTTATTATTTTAACCTGCCTCTCCTTTATGAAACATATATGCCACACGATTAGGGATAATAATATTAGAACTACTAATTTTTTTATTAAGACCACGTTATCTAAATATTTTACTATATAATAAGTTTACTTTTCATTAAGTATTTTCTTTAAACTGATTCTTTCTCATATATTACAACAATATTGTTTCCTCAAAAAATATAGTTAACAAAGTATGTTATTTGTTTAAAATATATTTCTCTCGCATATTATTATTTGATTTATTTCCTTACCAGTTAGATTCAAAAAATAAGTACTCATTGTTTATTTTTATCACATCTTTAAGATCATTTGAGAATTACAACAATAAAAGATGTTATTATATTATTAAAATCTATCAAGTTTTTGTATATAGCTAGGCGGTTGATATGATATGTCGTGGATTCTTGACGCATGGTTCGTTTCTCCATACATCCATCCAAAGAAGCAGATGAGGAAGGAGTGGTCCATGTAAAAGAAGGATTCTAATCACAGTTTGATAGGATTGGCGCGCTCCCAAACACCTCTTATTTTCTCTCCACCAGATAGTGGATGGATATGGATACAGCTACGTTGCTTACTTATATGCTGGAATTGAGTTTTGTACAAAAAGCTTTGGACAAATTTCATCCAAAGCCTAACTTAAATTGTCCGATCTGAGTTGGATTCGTATGAACAATTTTTTTTACAAAAATCGGAGAACCGAATCATTTATTCCTGAGTCCAGGAACAAACGTTTGTATATTAGCCATTCTCTCTCTCTCTCTCTCTCTCTATATATATATATTGTGAAATAGTTGATAGATTAACATTTTGATGTACAATTAGCATAATTTAGTTTGTTTTAGTATATATTAATTTATTTAGTTTAACTTAACATAATTAGAATAATTTAGCATAATTTAGTTTATTTTAGTATAATTTAATTTATTTTAGTTTATTTTAATTTACATAGTTTAGTTTATTTTAGTATAATATAGCGTAATTAAGTTTATTTTATTATAATTTAGTGACAAAAAAATCTAAAAAAATATAAATACTACCATAAAATGCCATAAAGTAGCAAATATAAAAAAAAACATAAAATAATCCAAACATAAAATACCAAACATAGTATACCAAATATAAATACTACAAAAAAATCGGGTACGGGTATGGGTAAAGATTTTTTTTCGTTATCTAAACGGGTAAGGGTACGGTAAAGCCTATTTTGTACCCATTACCCGATCGGGTAATTATAAAAAAATATATATATTATATACTATTAATGAACAATGAATATTAATTTTTCAACTATTCTTGATAGTTGTGTTACACTTAATTAACTATAAAAACATGTAAACAAATTTCAACGAATCTCTATTAAAACTTTTCAAACACTTATATATATTTGTGAAATGAATGTGTTTTAATTTATTATTTAGTAAATAGTAATTTTTTTATTATAATTGCATTACCCGTAATTTAGCGGCTACCGTTTTGTAATCCGACAACCATAACAGGTAAAAGTTAGGATACGGATAAGATAATTCGTAGTGGGTAAAGGTAGAATACGGATAAGGACAATTTGTAAATGATACGGGTATGAAAATGCTTTCACCTGAAACTTACCGTACCCGTTCACACCCGTAATTAAGTGGACACATGAGGCGTTCACACAAGTGGAAGCAAAAGATCAAAAAGAGAAACCTCTGCCTACAATGTCCTGCTGACGCAAGCAGAGAAATTTCTTATATATCATCTTTCGAAAGGCACTGCAATACAAAATCCCTCTATGAAACATACATATGCCTCACGATCAGCCATACAGACCACGAATCGGCGAGGCCGTTTGAAAAAAATGACTCTATAATTCAATCCCACTAGATCTTGAAGTCCTGCTCTCCATTCTTAACAAATTTATAGTTCTGATCGTTTCCTTGCAATTTTTTCTTTTATCATATTTTCTCCCAGCAAATTTACAGTAGTGCAAACCATGTGTTGCATCATGGTATCTCCAGGGGCATTAGTGAATCAATCCGCATACAAAACCGGTGATACTGTATCTATCTAAAAGAAATAGTAAATAATTAAAAAAAAAAAATTTGATCTCTCAGCACATTTTAATATGAAGAACATGTTAAGCGTTCGAGTTCACTGTTTGAATTTGAAAAAAAAAAATGTGGGCATAATTGAGGCACGAAAATAAGTGGAATCTGAGTACAAAAAATGAATTGTGTATTAGATTAAATTTATGTGGGTGTGCCTTTTTAAATAGCAAACTCATTATTTTAAAAGAAAATTCTACATTTCTGAGGATATGTAATAATATAAAAAGGGTAGGAAAAGAGACGAAAGGTTTTCCCCAGCTCTGGACTTTTCCAACGATGGAACAGGCTACGGGCCACAAGTTAAATTAAATAAATAAAACTAGTTATTGACCTTGAGACTGCACAACGAAATCTTCCCCCAACCATATATATCTATCCTCCTTTGCTATAGAGTAAGAGCAGTTCAAGCTAAACGTGATTGTAATGGCTATTCCATCCTCCCAAAGCATAAGATCTGAAAGTCAAATGGTACCAGAATTACGTCCAGTTATGCCTGTAGATCTTTTCAGAGCAGTAATGAAAGGCGACAGCGATGTGCTGATACGACGTCTTGGACTACAGCCGGAAGAACAAACAGAAATCCAGGTAATATTTCGGAAACCATTGCTTGCTTATATAGCGTCTCTAATCTACCCTAACAACACAAGGATGCACACAAGAAACACATGTTGGTGCCGTGAAGTAATATTAAAAATTTAAAACATTTTAAATTTAGTCTTTATTTTATTTACATTATTATTCTTATTAATTGTCGTCGTTATTGTTATTGTTGTTGTTATTATTATGATTATTATTGTCTTTAATATTGTTATTATAATTTTAATCAGAATTTTTCAAGTGTTTATCTAAATAAATAAGTACATATTTTTTTAACATTCGTCTGTTTACTAAGGTTTCAACTTAAGATTATTTAATAATTTCTCTTTATCATTCAAAAGAAGGTAACATTTAATCGGGTAACTTATATTAAAATTGTGACAGAAAATTTCATATAAAAATGATAGGCAATTCGGAACTATCATAAGAAATTTCTTTCAACTTATAAGCACCTACTATTTTTCTAATTTTAAAATTAACTTGAACACACTTAAGTTACTCTTTTTTTTTGTTAAATGTGGAAAATAAACCCATCAATTTCATTGAAATCAAATTGTTCATATTAGATACCAAACAACTGATACCTAATCAATATTACAACTACGTACTATGAACATTTAAAACGTACCTATAGAAGTGAAAGTCCGATCACAAATTTAGACAGAACAATTTTCAATCAAACGAACATTAACCTATCCTAAGTTGTTGACAAAACGTAGAAGCTTTATCAACTTTTATCTTCAGCCAAATCTTGTTCATACCCAAGCATTTGCATTGTTTCCTCTTCCATTTCTATTTTATTGGTTAGTACCAGTGCTGACAGCTCCTTCACATCATACGACGACAAGATAAGAGTGAGTTTAAAAATGAATCATCCCCTTTAATTTTACACAAAAATAAATGTCAATATAAATATTTTAGAACATATACATGAAGCCCCTAAACAAATGTTATATACGTTCTACCAAAAATGTACAAGTCACCCTCTTTTAGAAAGATTAACCTAGTTGATATTCTATTATTTAAAAAAACTACAGAATTTTTTTAATTTGAGGGATATTTTAGATTTTCAAATACAACCAAATCCCTCGTTAAAGAAATTTCACCATACTCTAACCAAGGATAAAAAGAATGGACTGAAAAGTTGCCATCAGATAACCATCTCAATCTGATTATATCTTCCTCTTTATTATTAAGAATGAAAGAATGAAAGAATGAAATTGTACTAAAAGTTTTTCCAACTATAGTAAATATATTTCTGATAACTGTCTATTAAAAAATTTGTATTTATTCTGTTGAAAACGTACCCTCAATAACTACAATATCAGTTTTACTAACAAATAATCAAGTTAATGGTGATATATGGGATAAACACATTTTAACACATTTTCGTACCCATTTTTTATCAGACTGAAAGAGTTTAGATCAATCATTGCCTAATTTAAACCTATATTAATGTTCTTCTTATCTTAATGGTTTAACTGAAGCCATTTAATTTATTGACAGCAATGAATAGTGTCAACTCTAGATCTGGTACATTCACTTTCAAATTATTTCGTCAGATAATTTATTATGAGGAGGGTTCAAATGCACCATTATTTTTGTGCTCCAATATGCTCCACATCCTTTATCTCTATTTTCAAAGTCCGAACAATCGATCTTAACCGCTCAACATAATCTTCATAATAGAATATGCTTGGATACTAAATTTTATATTTTTTAGAATTTTTTTACTATTTTTTTAGATAGGTACAAAATCACTTTATAAAGAAGATTCTGGATCATCCGATAAAGTGATATTGCACCTATCTTGATACTGCACCTATCTAAAAAAATAGTAAAAAAATTCTAAAAAATATAAAATTTTGTCTCCAAACATATTTTATTATGAAGATCATGTTGAACAGTTCGGATCGGCTGTTTAGACTTTAAAAATAAAGATAAAAGATGTGGAGCATATTAGAGCACAAAAATAATGGTGCATTTGAACCCTCCTCATTTTATATATGGAGACCGCTGGTACATTTATTGCCAAATCCTTTTATGAATGGCCCAATTTTGGAGGTGTTAAGGATCCGACAATGGATGTTAACAGCAATGAAAGGCAACGGGGATGTTTTAATACAATGTCTTGCGCTGCCTAAAGAACGAAAAGAAGTCAAGGCAATATTTTTTCTTGGCTGGTGCTGTCGTAAATAATGTCCATAATTTATATGAGATAACACTAATAATATATTTAATTTTTTTTCATTTAATTTATATATTTGTTATGATAATTATCGGCATTATTGATCGAATTGACATGGTTACCATCAATAGTTAAAATTATTATTTTACTATTGTTATTTGTAGTAGTGGTAATAATTTATTGTTGTTGTTCTTCTTCTTGTTATTATCACCATCAACATATATCATCATCCTCATTGTAATTTGTAATTAACCACTACGTACTATCATCAACACCACCACCACTGCTGTTATTGCTAATATTATTATCATTTATATTATTGTTATTGTTATTGTTATTTTTATTTTTATTATTTGGGTGAGGAATTAACACATATTTGGGTCAGCAAGTTATTTTGAATCTTGTTCAGCATTGGGATGGGTGAATACTACGTTGTTCTGTTATTCCAGTCAAAATTTCATCTTGCACAAACCACTCAAATTTCATAAACACAACCATATATACGTTCTTACAAAATAAAGCTTCTAAATACTTATTGTAATCACTTTATACATATAACACATGAATTAATTAGATGTAATGAAAAAGCTACATTTGTTAGTGTTTTAGAAATTTCACTTGAAACATGCCACCAAATTGAACTAGTGGAAAAATTGGTGTAAATTGAAAGCTTCTGTTATGGGCCGGTTTTGCTATGATATATTATGGTCCGAAGTACTATGTCCTGTACAACCGATCATTTTCTTATATTTTGGGATTTTAGAGGAATTATTGTTAACATTTGATGAATAGAAATTTACGGAATGGGTGCAATATAAGTCAATGTTATCAAAACCGCATCGGACATCGACTCGGTAAGACCTTCAGGTCAATAGTTTAATGGTTGGACCGGTGGATCAACCGCTGCTTCTTTTAAGACATTTAAAAATAGAAAATATTACATATATAATATTATTGTAATATATTCGTACAAGTAGAAAATGTTTTTTTTTTAAACTTGGTAGTGTCTACTAATTAAGAATTATAAGTAGAAATGTTACATATAGTTATCTTGTTTCATGATACATGGAGAGTTTCCACCAGAGCCAAAAGCCCCGCTCCAGTCATCAATATATGTGCATATGAGAAAATATATCTCTATTATTTGCATATTTTATTTGTTTCTCAAATAGTATATTTTATTTGTTTAAATTTAAGCTTAAATATTTTGAGCATTGTTTTTCATTTTATTTTGACGGTTACCATCCTTGTGTAACTGAACTATCTTATATTTTTAATATAAATATGGGCATGACACTCATTTCTCTTGAAAAAAAAAGTATATGAGGCCACTGAAGTACACCAATTAACCTACGTGCAGATGAGGAAAGGATCTCGCTAATTATTTGCATGTTTTAATTTGTTTCTATTATCATGAGAGAGGAATTTGATTTAATGAGACTTTTTTAAACGGTTTATTGGATTTTTAGTCAAAAACCCATTAATTAACCCTGTTTTTAATGGTTCACATGCACATGCGGTCTTGTCAAATAATCAAACCGGAGCAGCTTTTGGGTCCGGTTTTATCCGGTTCAACCACCGGCCGGTTCAGTTTTGATAACACTGATATAAGTAATGGATTCGTGGTGATATTAGATAGTCTTAAATATAGTGTTAAATGGTTTTGATGCTCCTAATTAAGCTGAGTAACCGTCAAGGTGATAATGACAGCAGTATCCCTATCTAATTGGAATGTTTCCCAGCCTAATTAATTAATCGTGAGCACAATTTCTGAGAGAGATAATTACCTCCTCGTCTTATCGTCTCAATCTATGAACATGATATATTTCAAATAACTCCAATTTCGATGTGATCATGAAATTTTACATTGTCTAATTAGGTGACAATAGAGGCCTCCCATTCTGCTCCCGAAGAAATAAACACAGAAAATCAGACTGTCCATTCCAATCTCCGAAGTGCAACACTTTTCGGAGACACAATTCTTCACCTACTTATTATTGAGGGACACAACGAGCTAGCCATGATGGTTTTTCAAAGAGATAGGTTCCTGTTGATAGAACGAAACAAAATGTTAGAGACACCTCTATACTGTGCTGCGAAGGTCGGTAATGAGAAGGTCATCCACAACCTCATTCAAAGTGATCGTGTGGTCGTGAAAGATGCTCTCGAAGAAAGAAATAAAAATGGAGACACAACCTTACATGTTGCTGCACAACTCGGTCATACAGATATCGGCCGCTTGCTAATGAACTTGGATCCAGAATTGACATACAAAGTAAATGACGAAATGAAATCTCCCTTCTACATGGCTATAATTGAAGGGCGTACTTGGATGGTACATACCATGTTAGAAGTTGACCCTAATCTGGCATGCACTCCATTTTCAGATGGAATGTTTCCTGTTCATGAAGCCGCGTGCAAGGGATACAAGAACATTCTAAATGTATTCATTAAACACTACCCTGATGATGCCGAGTTCCAGGATTCTCGTGGAAGAAATCTTTTTCACATTTATGCGGAAAAGAATTGGGATCTTTCAGGTCTATTTGAGGACTCCAGTTTTAAGAAAAGCGAGAAAAAATGATTACTGCAACAAATTATGAAGGAGATACACCATTTCACATTGCAGCAAAGGAGGGACACACACCAATTATGAGAACTATTTGGAAACACTGTCAAGTTGCAGAAACAGTCCGAAACAAGAAGGGCTACACACCACTCCAAGTTTCCGCATACAAAGTAAAAACTAGAGAGGTATGCCTAAATTAAAGAAAACATCAGAAAATTATTTCCTGTTTATTTTAGTTAACTTGTGTGTTGCTACCAACTACTGAACTACCAAGCTCGCAAAACACGTACTAGCTAATTGAGTAATCTGGTTTTACATAATAGTTTCATTGTCAACACCAATGGGACTTAAGCTCGTAGTATAGGCAAAGTCTAACATATTTTTTATCTGAGGCATAGTCAACAATAGATATTTTTTATAAATTTATCTAAGAATTGTGCTGCCAAAGTACTACAACACCAATCTGAATTTTACTCCAGTACACCTTTTTACTAAAAAATGTTAGAATTTTGATATCTAGCGTCCGATTTTTCCATGGCCGATTTAGAAAAATAAATAAATATTCAAATTCTGGCTTTACTGGTATAAAATATATTAATTTAATTGAGAGCTAAGCATCTGTGATATCTACTAGTCCAATCTATATGTTATTTACTAAATCTGAAAATTAAAATTATTATGTTAATGCCTGCAATTATATACTTCCTGTTAGTTTACAATCGTTCTATGAATTTATAGTTACTATATATGGATCTTATAAAGTTTCTCAGTGCAGTGGAGTATCACCCAATACCACAAACACAAATATATATATATATATATATATAAATATCTTTTCCCTTTGCATTATTTTTCATATATTATAACTTGATTTCTGTTACTTAATTTCGTTATTTTTTTGCAATTAATGATAGGTAACAAAGTGAATAAGACGTGACTTGCTTTCAATCATATTTTTTCATTCTAACTGTTGGTGTTGGTTAATAAGTGTGATGTTGGTTAATAATATTATAACATAAACTTGTATTTTCTCTTACAGGATATTGATAATGACATGATTGACAAGTACCTTAAGACTCATGAGGATTATAAATTTACTCGCAAGTGGTTTGACGATGTAATGGATCCACCATTGGAAAATAAATGGGAGAGAATTCAACTCATCGGACTGGGCTCTGTATTTATTACAACTGTAACATTTGCTGCTGCTTTTACAATCCCTGGAGGTTATAACCAAGACCATGGTACACCTGTTCTAGGTAGGAGATATATGTTCCGGGCATTTATTTTAGCGAACGCCATGGCATTTCTCCAAGGATTCATAGGCTTAGTTGCGCTTCTTTCAGAAACACTGAGAAGTATATCTGACCACGCTCTCCAATTTGCAACATTATTATTTATGTCTGCAGCGAGTAGTATGGTTGTGGCATTTGGATTGGGATTGTATGTGACACTTGCCCCAGTTTGCTACCCTATCGCTATCCTTCTCCTCGTTATCACTCTCTTTTTAGGGACTCCTGCCGTGATTTTTTGTGTTTACTATGGAAAATCCATTTTAGGCCCCATGATGCATTCTAATAGTGATGAGAAAGGCATTTATTGTATGTTGGCATTTTATGTCATGTCTTTCCTGTTCATCTTCTGCCTAGCCTTAATGTAGCTAGACACCTGGCTTTTTTCTTTATGTACTTTTATTTATGACATTACGAAACAATGTTCTTTATCTATGTTCTCATATATAATTAATGTTTCTTTTCTTACTAATTAATTTTTCCCTCTGAACAGGCCGAATTTTTACATAAGATTTTGTTAATTTACAATTTAAACTTTTTTCTTGTTGTTTATGTTTGTTAAGTAAGACATTTGAAAATAAAATTGTCTGGTTAGTTATCAGTTATCGATCCCGTTATGTATGTGCTCCATTCTGGTGCTATTGGACCCAGACAGCTGTACTTAATTTTGGGCTTTTCAAGTTAAAGTTTACGTGGCCCATGTTACTCGGCTGGTAATCAAGATATCTAGTAGAAATATAAAATGTAAAATAAAACATATGCAGAATAAGACCAGTTTTGAATTTAATACAGCGGGTTTGGATGGTAACCCTTCATTTCTTATGAATAGCTGAGTCGGAAATAAAACTTTTCTTACCAGATTAATTATTAAAAATATGGTCTAATGTTCTGGTGCCTCGTTCATTGATGTACTCCTCCGTATATTTGTTTCATTGTTTGGCACTGACCTGAATAATATATCCACCATCAGCTTACTAATTATCGCTAATAAACACGACTTATCTAATATTAATTATTTTCCGTTTGTTACTAATTATTGTGCTCTAATTTGGGGAATGTAATTAATGATGTGTTGAGAATCAAGAAGATTAGAGACTAATCAAGCCTCAGAATCCAATTAGGATTTAATTTCATCATTGGCTTGTTTTTAGAAAAAAGAGATCTACTATATTTATAGAATAAAGCTACTCAATCTTTTTCCTTTTTTAGAAATTATAGGCACCCGTTAGAGTTAGATAGCAAACGGTAAAATTAGTGACCGTTATTTTTCTCCTTTCTTTTCGGCTATAAAATAGTCACTGTACATCAACAAAATTCAGATTTGCAATAACAAAGATTCAAATCATCATACTTCATTTTCCGCACAAATTTAACATGGTATCAGAGCCACTGAGCCAGTAAACAAACAGAGAGGGTCACAGAGCCACTGAGCCAACAAAAACCCAATCTCACAAAAAACCAGAAAACTGGTAAACAATACCAGTATCAACAAAAAACCAGAAACAATGTCACAACAATCCGACAATGCAAAATTGACAGCCATAATACTCTCTGGGAGTAGAAACTACATCCCATGGTCGAGATCGGTCATGTTAGCACTCAGTGGCAGAGGAAAAATGACCTTTGTCACTGGGACAAAGAAAAAACCCGAACCAGCAAAAAGACTGGAACCAACCGACGAAGAAAACACAAAAATAGAAGAGTGGCAATCGACTGATCACATGATCATGTCGTGGTTGATAAATACAATGGAACCCCAAATTTCCCAATTTTTCATGTATCTCAACTCATCAAAGGAAGTATGGGATACAGCAAAAAAGAGATACGGCCAACAGCACAATTTCGCCCATATTTTCAGCCTCAAGCAAGAACTAGCTCAAATCAAACAAGGAGGCAACAAAACCAACACCCAACTCGTGACAGAAATCACAACAAAATGGGAGGAGCTCAAAATCTACCTCCCTCCAACAACAAATCCAGAAGAAATACAAAAAAGAGCCGATCAAGACTTAGTATTTACTTATCTGGGCTCACTGGATTCGAGTTACGAAGCCGTTCGTTCCCAAATCCTTCTCTCAACCGAACTACCTTCCTTCGATGAAATTGTTGCTACCATAGAAAGGGAAGAATCGAGAAGAGTGCTGATGAACCCCCAAAATACGCAAACCTCAGAGAACAAAGCCTTCACAGCACAACCTTTCCAAAACCCTAGAGATGGAAGCAAGGGGAGAGGAGCACCTAGCGCTGACCGTTGTGACCACTGCAATCGCGCCGGTCACAAACGGGACGGCTGCTGGTTCCTCCATCCCCACCTTCGCCCAGTCCGAGAGAAAAGCTTCGGTGGCGCAAGAAAGGAGTATCGCGAAGAGAAGAGAGAAAAGAAAGGTTTCGGGGCTCAAAGAGATCAAGCGGGTCCGAGCGGAAGTGAAGGGGCTGAGTCCATTCGAACCGACCTCACTAATCCTGATTCGGATCAAATGCGGCAGCTAGTGCAGCAGCTCTCTGTGCTGCTTCAGCAAAACAGCCTAAAAAACTCTGGTATTGCATTCAATTTAATTTACAATTCTGAAATTCAAAATTGGATTCTTGATTCTGGTGCGACTGACCACATGACAGGAAATAAAAAATTGTTGAACAATTTTAAAGAATGCAAAACCAAACAATTTGTAATTGTTGCCAACGGTGAAAAAATGAAAATTGGAGGAATAGGTACAATTAGTATTTTTTCCAAGGAACTACCAAATGTCTTGTATGTTGAAAATTGCTCATCCAATTTGTTATCCATTAGTAAAATCACAAATGAATTAAATTGCGAAGTCATTTTTTCATCAAAAAATGTGATTTTTCAGGAATGGATAACCAAGAAGGTGATTGGTGAATGTGTTTTACAAAATGGACTCTATAATTTAAATCATGACAAAACTAATTTTAGTGTCAAGAGACAAGAAGATTTAGGAACTCTTTGGCATAGAAGAATTGGGCATCTTTCCGATAAAATTTTAAAATATATTTTTGATTTTTCTAATTTAGATTGTAGTAATTGTGAGGTGTGCAAGTTAGGAAAGCACACTAGATTACCATTTTATTCCTCAATTTGTAAGAGTGAAAAACCTTTTGAATTAATTCATTCGGATGTATGGGGACCGGCCCCTATTAATTCATTTAATGGATACAAATATTTTGTTCTATTCATAGATGATTTTTCTCGCACAACTTGGTTATATTTATTAAAAAATAAAAGTGAAGTATTTTCATATTTTCAAGAATTCTATAATTTTATAGAAACCCAATTTGATGCAAAAATTAAAATTTTTAGATCCGATAATGGAACGGAATTTGTAAATCAAAATTTCTCAAGCTTCTTTAAGCAAAAAGGAATTTTACATCAAACTACTTGTGTTTATACACCCGAACAAAATGGAGTGTCGGAAAGAAAAAATCGACACCTTCTTGAAATGACTAGGGTACTTTTATTTCAAAATAATGTTTCAAAAATTTTTTGGTCGGATGCCGTTCTTACTTCAACATATTTAATAAATAGATTGCCTAGTGCAAATTTAAATTATAAGAGTCCATTGGAAATCCTTTACCAAAGAAAAATTAACATAGGCCATTTGAGAGTATTTGGATGTAAATGCTATGTACACAAAAATAAACTAGATAAATTGGATTATACTTCTATCAAAGCCATTTTTTTGGGATACTCCTCACAAAAAAAGGGCTACAAATGCTATGATCCAATTAATCAAAAATTCTACATCTCGAGAGATGTAACATTTCTAGAAAATGAGCCTTATTACAAAGATGTTGATAAAGAAATCAACATTCAATAATCACCAAGTAATATAATATTTCCACAAATCAATATTCCGGAAGAAAATAGAAATTCAATAGAAAACGAAGGTGAGATAGAAGAAATCTCACAAAATGAGGAAGAGGAAGAAATAAATGTGGAGGGAACACCATTAAGAAGGTCATCAAGACAAATACAACCCTCGACAAGGCTAAGGGACTTTGTGACATACAAGGTACAATATCCTATCCAAAATTTTATTTCTTATAAAAATATTTCATCTCCACATAAGGTATTTCTAACCTCTATTTCAAAGGAACAAGAACCAAATAGTTACCATGAAGCTATAAAAAATCCAATTTGGTGTAAAGCTATGAAAGAGGAGCTAAAAGCCTTAGAAAAAAATGAAACTTGGGAAGTTATACAATTACCAAAAAATAAAAAACCCGTAGGATGTAAATGGGTGTACAAAATTAAATACAATAGCGATGGTACTATAGAACGGTATAAGGCACGCTTAGTTGCCAAAGGTTATACCCAAACATATGGTATAGACTACCATGAGACCTTTGCACCGGTGGCCAAAATGAACACCGTAAGGATTTTATTTTCCATTGCGGTAAACTAAAATTGGAAATTATACCAAATGGATGTAAAAAATGCATTTCTTCAAGGAACACTTGAAGAAGATGTATATATGAATTTACCACCCGGTCATGAAAAAGAAAATAATCAAGAAATAGGTTGCAAATTGAAGAAATCAATTTATGGATTGAAGCAATCTCCAAGAGCATGGTATGGCAAACTAAGCACTTATTTAATTTCTTGTAATTTTAAAATTAGTAGTGCCGATCATTCACTTTTTGTTAAAATTGAAAATAATGACACTACCATCATATTAGTGTATGTAGATGACATTATAATCACCGGAAATAATTTAGAGGAAATTGAGGGAATTAAATTTCAATTAAAAAGAAAATTTGATATCAAAGATCTTGGTTATTTAAAATATTTTTTAAGAATAGAAATAGCACGTTCAAATAAAGGTCTATTTATTTCTCAAAGAAAATATACTTTAGATTTACTAAAAGAAACCCGAAAATTAGGATGTAAGCCGGCCTCAACACCAATAGATGGCAAATACAAACTAAATTCCGAAGATGGTGAATTTTTAGATGATATAAATCAATTTCAAAGACTTGTAGGAAAATTAATATATCTTACCGTTACACGACCCGATATTTCTTTTTCGGTAAGCCAAATTAGTAAATTTATGCATACACCAAGAACACCACATCTAGAAGCAATAAATAAAATTCTAAGGTATTTAAAAAGAACACCCGGGCAAGGGGTGTGGATGAAAAATAATAATTCTAACGATCTATGTGGCTATTCCGATGCAGATTGGGCCGGAAGCTTCGATAGAAAATCGACAACCGGTTTTTGCACATTTGTAGGCGGAAATTTAGTCACATGGAAGAGCAAGAAACAAAGCGTCGTGGCTCGATCAAGTGCCGAAGCGGAGTATCGTGCCATGGCTTCAACCGCAAGCGAGTTGACATGGGTCAAGCAACTTCTTGCGGATATGGGAATTAAAATTCAAGCACCAATAAAAATGTTTTGCGATAATCAAGCGGCGAGGCATATAGCATCCAATCCCGTGTTTCACGAAAGAACTAAACATATTGAAGTGGATTGCCATTTCATTCGAGAAAAAATTCAAGCGAAAGAAATCGAAACTCCCTTTGTACGAAGCGAAGAACAATTGACGGACATCTTTACAAAAGGATTAGATCCCAAGCCATTTGAAGAAAATATACGCAAGTTAGGGTTGATCGACATCTACACGCCTAACTTGAGGGGGAGTGTGGAGAATCAAGAAGATTAGGGACTAATCAAGCCTCAAAATCCAATTAGGATTTAATTTCATCATTGGCTTGTTTTTAGAAAAAAAGAGCTACTATATTTATAGAATAAAGCTACTCAATCTTTTTCCTTTTTTAGAAATTATAGGCACCCGTTAGAGTTAGATAGCAAACGGTAAAATTAGTGACCGTTATTTTTCTCCTTTCTTTTCGGCTATAAAATAGTCATTGTACATCAACAAAATTCAGATTTGCAATAACAAAGATTCAAATCATCATACTTCATTTTCCGCACAAATTTAACATGATGGAAGTTTTTTATGTAGTTTTGATAACGCAAAAAGTAAATTCCAAATAACATACACGATTGATTAATGGAATGTGGAAGCCTGACATCCACATTTCTTCTGCCAAAAAATAACACATTGGCTATTTTTTTTTCTAATCTTTTAGTGGAAATCGTAGCATTGTTATAGTTCTTTTGAATTATTTTCCAAGAAGTCGCAGTAAATCTACGGTTCTTTAGGGGACTAGAGTTTTCGTTACATAAATACACCACCTCCGCTTCTCTCCCCCTCATTCTCTCCATTTTCCTAAGCAAAACACCTCTTTTCCTCGAGTGAATTATTTTTAATAAGTGTATTTATTTGGTTGGATTTTTAATAGGAGATTAAGGTTAATAAATATTACTTTTTAATCAATTTTAATCTTATAATCTTATATTTTTTTAATCTTCAAAATGGAGTGTAAGGGAAATAAAAAAAATGATGAAAAATATGGTAACATTTCTCAATTTCCATTCTTTACCTCTTCTTGTGTGAATCAAACATGATGTAAATTTCTTTGATTCCATTGTACGGCTAGGAGAATGATTCTTTTTTGCTTTAAAATTTTTTTGGGTCGCCAGGATGTTCTCGAGATCAGAATTTAGTGATAAGAGACTAAAACAAGATCAAAGTCATCTTAATTACTGTCAAAGAAAAAGATGAATATATGTTCTATCACATAATATGACTAATATCCCAAGAAAAACCCAGGTTGAATTTCTTGCATGAGCTTTCCCTTCTTAATTGTACTATTTCTTTCAGTTTTGTAGGTCTGAACCAATCGTGAGCTTAAATTAAAAAAATTCATAAATTGGTAGAGAAAAAAAAAATATTAGGCTTATACCATCATATTCAATTGAGTGATTTTTCATTATAGATTTTTCTATGTGCTTGTTTTCAATTTTGGGACACAGTCTGAAATGATTTTGAGATTTTAATTGTTCGATTTTATTTCTTAGATAAGAAGAAAGTAGGCATTAGACAGGATGAGATAAGGACAATGTGGTCCAATATATTTGCCTTGGAAATTTTATGTTATATATAACTTGGAAGTACTTTATGGGGAAATATCCAAGTTGTTGAAATCTAGATTAACAAATTAATATTCAATTTTCTGCTTTATATGAAATATTTTAAATAGCAAAATTTTGATGGATATGTGGACTCAATTTTGCCAAATTATAAATAATATCATCACACTTTTATAACGTTTGGTCCTGTTTGGTAAATAAAATAATTCTTATATCCATATCAATTTGATGCTTGTCCGGGCAGTTGTGTATCTTATAATACGATCACACTTCATAACATTAGTTTATTTTTCATAAAAGAATAACTCGTCTTCATTGTTGCTTTCTACAGTGCTTATTTGCTATACTTATTTTTCTAAAAATAAATATATTATTATATACTTTATGACTTTATGTCATGTTTGGTAAAAAATAAATAAATAACTCTGAACCCTATGTTAACTATCTATGATGCTTATCCATTATACTTGTGTATCCTCTTGGAAAACAAAAATATCATTGCAATTTTACAAGGACAATGGTCTCCTATGTTAACATTAGTTTTTTCTTTTTTTTTCAAGTTTGGATACCATATATAATGTTAAATACTATATGATCTACAAAAGAAGGAAAGAAGAATATTATTCCAACCCATATATGATGTAATTGCACCTACCATAGCTGGCGGCTCTCCAAGAAATGGCTGGCTGTGATTGTCCTTCTAAATATGGAGCAAGCTTCTAAATATAGATGATTGGAATTGATTTCTTTAGTAGATACCAAATGTATGTTTTTCAGTTTATATATGTAGAGCTGTGTATGAATGAAAAATTAACACAGAAAATAGATAACAAAACAGAAACTTCTGCTGTAACTTTTTCCAATGAAATAAAATCAAGGGTGGGAAGGGAGATTCAAGGGAGTGCTTGTGTTCGTGTTCTTGTTGATGTTTATGTAGTGCAATCCTAACAACTTTGACATGTTTGTTTGGCTATTAATTTTCTTTCGTTTTGCTTTATAAAAATGTTGGGTCGCTAGGAAGTTCTCGAGATCAGAATTTATTTAGTGTTAAGAGACTAAACAAGATCAAAGTCCTCTTAATTACTGTCAAAGGAAAAAAAATGCATATATGTTCTACCACATAATGTGACTAATATCCCAAGAAAAAGCTAGGTCAAATTTCTTGCATGAGCTTTTCCTTCTTAATTGTACTATTTCTTTCAGTTTTATAGGTCTGAACCAATCGTGACCTTAAATTAAAAAAATTCATAAAATGGTACAGAAAAAAAATATTAGGCTTATACCATCATATATTCAATTGACAGATTTTTCATTGAAGATTTTTCTATGAGCTTGTTTTCAATTCTGGGACACAGTCTGAAATGATTTTGAGATTTTAATTGTTCGATTTTATTTCTTAGATAAGGACAATGTGGTCCAGTATATTTGCCATGAAAATTTTATGTTATTGTAATTAACTTGAAGTATTTTATGGGGAATTATCCAAGCCGTTGAAATCTAGATGAACAAATATTCAATTTCATGATTTATAGGAAATATTTCAAATAGCAAATTTTTTATGGATATATGGACTCAATTTTTCCAAATTATGAGAAATATCATCACACTTTTATAACGAATGGTCCTGTTTGGTAAATAAAATAGTTCTTATCTCCATATCAATTTGATGCTTTTGTCCGGGTAGTTGTGTATCTTATTTTAAAAAATAATACTATCACACTTCATAACATTAGTTTATTTTTTTATAAAAGAATAACTCGTCTTCAGGTTGCTTTCTACAGTGCTTATTATCTATATTTATTTATTTTTTCTACAAAAAAAAATATTATTATATACTTTATGACTTTTATGTCATGTTTGGTCAAAAATAAATAAATAACTCTGAACCCTATGTTAACTACCTATGATGCGTATCCGTTATACTTGTGTATCCTCTTTTAAAACAATAATATCATTGCAATTTTATAAGGACAATGGTCTCCTATGTTAACATTAGTTTTTTTTTTTTTTTCAAGTTAATTTGGGTACCATATATAATGTTAAATACTGCAAAAAAAAAGAATTTCAATCAGAAACACAGATTATTTGTTTGCTCATCTATCCACTCTGGAATTCAAGGTGAAGTGAAGACTAGTAAAAGACTTAGAATTACAATTCTTGATGGGAATAAAATTAAAGATATAAAAAGTGAAGAATTACAATCTATGAAATAAAAATTATAATCCAAGAATTAAATGTTGCAAGATGAAACTACTTGAGAAGAAATGAAAATTATAATCTGAAGTGAACGTTTCTAACACAACACAACAGAAAATAAAATGTAATTAACCATCACGTTTTCTGATCCACAGTTTGTAAATAATTCATATGCAACAAGTACATAATTGTAATATGACAGTCCACGGTTAAGCCTAATCCTGACTCATTTGATTTGATCATGACTCATAGTGACTCTATCAGGTCAAGCGTGTTTGCAATTAATTTTGTACTGGTAGAGTGGGATATATACTATTTAATTAATTTCAAAATTAGTACTAGGTAAAAATCTGCTCATCTCTGTTCGAGACAGATCCGACTCAGTTCGAGTTGACTCGTACTCATCTGAACAGATAATGTGCATTCTGACCTAGAATAAAATTGGCTTATTTTATGTACAACAACATGGAAAATTGAACTTTCATCCCTGAAAGGATCTGGTAATTCATGAAGCTGTTATTTCTTTTCGTAGCTAGGTGTTCAACCAGACCAAAGCACCAGCAGGTCAGTGATATTTTATTTTTTGTAGTGTACCCAGTAATCCATCCGGATGAGAATTTGTGCCTATCATATGACTGGAACATTTATTCAGATAATGTATACTTTGGTTCATCAAGATGAAAACAGAACACCAAGGTACAAATGATAACAGAGAAAACTGTACTGAGAAGCCTCCGATTTCTCTGGAAATTAAATATGACATCTGATTTCACCTCATTAATTAATATGAAATAACCAGATTAGTTTTAAGGATTTTACCTGTTAATTAATAGAGAACAACTTGTTGTCTGCCCTATCAGACACTTTCTTTACCGACCTTGTTCTGATTGGATTTTTTTTTCCAGAAGTTTGTTTTGTTCGAAATAATAGAAATAAAATTGTAAAAAAATAATTAGGTCAAAACTAATACTAACACCACTTGTTAACCCGTAAAAAAAGAAAAATAGAAAAGAATAAAGAAGAAAAACCAAAAGGTAAAAAGGAAACAGTTGAAGGAAAAAAATATTGCAAAATAAAAAAGACCAAAATGGAGGTTCCCATTAACACACGAAATGGAGAGGGAGAAAGATAGGAATAATATATTCTTTTTTGAGCTAGTTTTGAGCCATTAACACACGAAATGGAGGTTCCTATTATACTATAATGCTATTATTGAGTTTAATAAATTCTTCTTTCGGAAAGCTACTCATTGTTTAGATTTTAATAAATTCTTCTTTTCTGAGCTAGGCACTCACCCACACTGAAGCGCAAGCCGATCAATAGTCCAATTTACAGGGGCGGATCCAGGATTTTTGTCGGGGGGGCAAAACAATATCGAATCGGATTTAAATATCTAATCGGATTTAAATTCATTAACCAATTGGATACTCGATAAAAAATAATAATTTAACTTATACTTTTCAATTCTTTAATTTTTAATTTTTGATGCTCTGACTTATAATTCTAATTATCAATTAAAATTCAACAGATTTATTTCAGTTTTAACTCTAAATTTAACTCGAATTACAAATTAAAACATTTCATCAAACATTTGTGCCAGTCTTATGACTTGAAAATAAGAAGGTCATCCACAACCTCATTCAAATTGATCCTGTTGCCGTGAAGGATGCCCTAGAATGTTTCCAGTTCATTTAGCCGCAAGCATAGGCAATATGGAATTGGTATTGCTTTTAATGGAAAACTACCTTGATTGTGCTGAGTTGCTGGATCTCACGGAAGAAATCTTTTTTACTTTGCTGCGGAAGAGAACAAGGACTATATTTTTCTGGAGATATCTGAAAACACCAGTCTTCGAAAAACGATTGCAAGAATGAATAATGCAAAGGATTATGAAGGAAATACACCATGGCACATTGCAGCAATGATGGGACACATGCTTACTATGAAGGCTATTTACGACAATAAGATGAATCACGTTGCAGAAACAGTCGAAAACAAGCAAGACCTTGCACCATTCGAGCTTTCCAGGAGGCAACAGTTAACAACTAATAAGGTATGCTTAAATTAACAAATTTCTTGAGAAAATTATTTCTTGTTAATTTATTTTAGTTATCTCGTGTGTTGCTATCAACTACTGTTGGATATTATATTGTTAATATAAGGGTATTTAGGTAAAAGTGTGAATATAATAGTTATAGGGACTAAAGTGTAAGATTGAGATGTATATCTAAACAGATTATCAATTAATAAAATCAATTTCCCATTCTCTCAACACCGTAAACTTTATGGTATCAGAGCGGGAGAAATTTCTCTCCGCTGCGTGTGTCGCGTGAGCGTCCGCCGCTATTCCGCCTCTGTCGTGCCTCCGCCTAGAGCAAGTTCGCCGCCCAGAGCAAGTCCGCCAGCGCGAGTCGACCATCGGTCCGATCGTTGCCGCTTTCTCCTTCGCGTAGTCGCAGCGCGGAGTCCAGCGCGAGTCGACCATTCGATCGTTGCCGCTTTCTCCTTCGCCGCGTGTTTCCTTGTCTCACTCACTCATCTCTGTGGCACTCATCTCCGAGGGTCAGAATACTGACAATTTTCTCACTGAGAGACCTTCAACTACGTAGGTGCTTGAATTTGTAGGCTACTGCTTATCTCTATTGTTGAACTAAAAAAAAAAAAAAAGGGAAAAATGGCAGAAGACAGGAACTACTCTAAATCATCTCAGGTCATCTCAGTGAGACTGAATGGGGCTGAGAACTATCTATTGTAGTCAAGGCAAATGCTTATGCACTTGAAAGGTCAGAGACTAACCGGGTATGTTACCGGTAAGGCAAAGAAACCAGAACTTTCAGAATCTGAGAAGAAAGAGGGCAAGATAGAGGAGAAAGTTGAGTTTCAGAAGTGGGAGGCAGACGATGGGCAAGTTATGTCATGGCTGGTCAATTCGATGGAGGTTAGACTGCAAAGTCAGTTTATGATGTTGAACACTACTCGACAAGTGTGGGATCGGGGGAAATGAGTGTGATTGAGTATTTCTCAGAGTTGAACAATATGTGGGAGCAAATGGATTTCTTTGATCCTTTGGCTATGACATGCTCAGTAGATGCACTAGCCTTCACAAACTAGTTGGAGAAAAGAAGGACCTTTCGCTTCCTTGCTGGCCTCAACTTTGAGTTCGAGCAGATTCGACAGAGTCTCTGGCAGAGGAATTCGCTACCTGCTCTTGGTGATGCCTTTGCAGTAGCGGTTCAAGAGGAAAGCAGGAGGAAGGCAATGATATCCTTGCCAGTACAGGAGGGTTCAGCTATGTTGAGCCAGCCACACACAGTGTCCTTCCAGGGTGACAAAGTCTGTGATCACCGCCATAGGAAGAATCACACTCGGGAGACTTGCTGGGACTTACATGGAAGACCAACTAGAGGTCGAGGTCGTGATGGTGGTTGTGGCAGAGGATAAGGTAGAGGTCGTGGACCAGGACGTAGTGGAGGACACCAAAAGGCATATGTGGCTGACAGCACTAGTATGCCAAGTTCAGGCACTGATGATAGGCTGACTCACCTGGTGACTCAGCTTGCAGCTCGGCTCTTGTCCACTACCTCAGCTAGCAGTGCTTCAACTATTGCTGCTCCATCTGGGGCTGACGGATACATTCCTTCCTCTCTTCTTACCACTATAGTTAGACCTGTTGGCACTATTATAAAAGCCTTAATAGCCGAGTCTAGCCCTGATCAGTCATGGATTGTAGACTCTGGGGCATCTAAACATATGACCCCTGACCCCACAATGTTCAAAACCTGTAAGCCTATGTCTAGGAGAGAAAAGGTACAAACAGCCGATGGCTCGCTTTGTTCAATAGCATGAGTTGGGGATGTAACATGTACTCCAGACCTCCAGCTATCATCAGTCTTTCATGTTCCTAAATTCACCAATAACCTCGTGTCAGTTAGTCAATTGGTAGATGACCTTAACTGTGTTGTTCTCCTACTCATGTTGTGTTGCAGGAGCTGAAGACATGAAGAGTGATTGGTATTGGCAAGAGAAGTGAAGGCTTGTATCGACTCAAGCAAGGAGGGGAAGTTTTGGACCCAAGAGCCTGTTTGGCAGAGACTCCAGAGTTGGAGATGTTTTTGTTACATTGCCGTTTAGGCCATATATCTTTTACTGTACTTGGAAGGTTGTATTCCAAGTTGTACTCTAAGTGTAGCAAGACTAAACTAGTATGTGATGCATGTGAGTTTGCTAAGCACACTAGAACAATGTATCCCTCTTTTGGTAATAGAAGTTTTTCTTGCTTTGATATTGTTCATTCTGATGTTTAGGGACCCTCGAGGGTTACTTCTCTATCTGGTTCAAGGTGGTTTGTCACCTTTATTGATTGTTATAGCCGGATTACTTGGCTGTACCTGTTGAGGAGTAAAGAGGGAGTTCTGGAGTGCTTTAAGACCTTTCACAAGATGGTGGAAACCCAATTTGAGAAGAAAGTGAAGGTGTTACGCTCAGATAATGGCACAGAATACACCAATAGGGCAATGCAAGACTTCTTACGAGGTAATGGTATTATACATTAAATTACATGTGTGAATACACCTGAACAAAATGGTGTTGCAGAAAGGAAGAACATGTACATCTTGGAAGTGACGAGGTGCCTCCTCTTTGCCATGAATGTTCCGAGGTACCTTTGGGGAGAAGCAGCGCAGACTGCTACATATTTGATCAACAGAATGCCTTTGAGAGCGGTGGACTTCAGTACACCACTTGAAATGCTCACAGGGACCACCTCATTTAAGGTACCTCCCAAAAAGTTGGATGTGTGTGTTTTGTTCATAACACGAGTCCAGATATTAGTAAACTTGATGCAAAGGCTCACAAATGTGTGTCTGTTGGGTACTCCAGTGGGAAAAAGGGGTATAGATGTTATGACCCTGTGAAAAAAAGGATGCTGGAAAGCTTGGATGTGACATTCCGAGAAACAGAACCCTATTTTACTCTCTCCGATGCACAGTCCAATGCATCTTCAGTTACATTTCATGATCTTCTTGAGGTGGTTGTCACCCATCCCTCGGACCGAGTTGGTCGAGAGGGGGAGAGTAAGGGATCTGACAACAGTATGGTCGATACTACGGGCTTGAGTCAAACTACAGAAAAAGACCTGGACTCAAGCATGGAGGGAAGTCTACCACCTCCTAATAGGCAAATCAACAAGGTTTACACTCGAAAACCTCGCTATAAGGATGTTGAGCAACCTCAGGTCCAAGATCAATACCAATTGCTTGCTCCTGTCGACAGCTCGCTCACACCACAGCCTTCAGGTAACTCAGAGTTACCCTCAGGTACTCCTCTTTTCTCTGATCTCGATCTTCCTATTGCCTTGTGCAAAGGAGTTCGGTTAACTGTCTTGAAGCAAGGGGAAGGTGCCTCAACATCGCATCCTATCTCTCACTATGTCTCATTTGAGACACTTTCTCCTACTTACAAAGCTTTTGTAACCTCCTTACACTCTAACTCTATTCCATGTGATTGGAGGAAAGCAATGCAGGATCCAAAGTGGAAGAAGGCAATGTTCGAGGAGATGAGAGCATTAGTCAAGAATGACACCTGGGATATGGTCCCTAGACCGTCCAACAAGAGCACTGTAGGATGCAAGTGGCTATACACGACAAAATGTACTCCTGAGGGAAAAGTGGACAGATTCAAGGCCAGATTGGTGGCCAAGGGCTACACACAAACATATGGTGTGGATTATGAGGAGACTTATGCTCCAGTGGCTAAAATGAATACTGTCAGAACCCTCATCTCGTGTGCGGTAAATTTTGGGTGGGATTTGTGCCAGCTGGATGTTAAAAATGCCTTTCTTCATGGTGACCTAAAAGAAGAGGTATATATGGAGATCCCACCTGGGTTTGAAAATGAAAAACTGGAGGGCAAAGTGTGTTGTCTGAAGCGCTCTCTGTATGGGTTGAAACAGTCACCACGAGCCTAGTTTGACAGGTTTTCTATGTCAATGAAAAAACTAGGCTATCAACAAAGTAGTGCCGGTCACACTATGTTCATCCAAAGGAAATGAGAGAAGATCTGCATTCTGATTGTGTATGTGGATGATATAGTGTTGACAGGTAATGATCCTGTTGAGATGAAGAGGCTTAAGGCCAGCTTAGCCACAGAGTTTGAAATGAAAGACCTGGGGGAATTGCGCTACTTTCTAGGCATTGAGGTTGCTCGTTCAAAAAGAGGGGTAGTTCTTTCACAGCAAAAGTATATTCTAGATCTGCTGAGTGACACGGGGATGCTTGGGTGTCGACCTGTCAATACACCCATAGACCCTAATAATAAGTTGAAGGGAGGAATAGGTGATCAAGTAGATAGAGGACAGTATCAGCGTTTAGTAGGCAGACTAATCTACTTGGCACATACTCGACCTGACATTGTATACGCTGTGAGCGTAGTGAGCAGATATATGCACGACCCTAGAGTTCCACATCAAGAGGCCGTGTATCAGATTCTGAGGTATCTCAAGAGTTGTCCAGGAAAAGGTGTGCTTCTCAAGAAAAATGGGCACACTAGGATTGAAGTCTATACAGATGCCAATTAGGCAGGGTGTCTTGATGATAGAAAGTCAACTTCAGGCTACTGTTCGTTTGTTGGGGGTAATCTGGTTTCTTGGCGAAGCAAGAAGCAGAATGTAGTAGCAAGGTCCACTGCAAAGGCTGAGTATAAGGCCATGGCCCAAGGTGTGAGTGAAGGGTTGTGGTTACGAAGATTGCTATCGGAATTGGGGCTGTTGGAGAACAAACCCATAATGTTGTACTGTGACAACAAGGCAGCTATAAACATAGCAAACAACCCAGTACAACATGATAGAACCAAACATGTGGAGATTGACCGACACTTTATCAAGGATAAACTTGACGAGAGCGTTATATGTATGCCTTTCGTTCGAACCAAGGAGCAAATTGCTGATATCTTCACAAAGGGGTTGAGTGTCACAGACTTCTCCAATGTAATAGGCAAGATGAGCATGATCAATATCCATGTATCATCTTGAGGGGGAGTGTTGGATTAATATATTGTTAATATAAGGGTATTTAGGTAAAGGTGTGAATATAATAGTTATAGGGACTAAAGTGTAAAATTGAGTTGTATATCTAAACAGTTTATCAATTAATGAGATAATTTCTCCATTTTCTCCGTAAACTTTAACTACTTAACTACCAAGCACCTAAAAATACATACTAGCTAATTAGGTAATTAGGTGGTACAGAATAGTCATAGTGTCGACACCACTGCTAGTACACGACTGAATGCTCGTAGTATAAGCAGGAAATTTTTTATTGGTAGTAATTGATAGAAAAGAAGAGAGACAAATAGTACAGTAATATTTATATTGGTAGTAAGATCGGTAGGAATTCTACCGATCTTAAAAATAAAAAAGTTTAGATCGGTAGGAATTTTACCGATATAAACCAGTTTTTTTTTCCTTTTAATTTTTTTTAGTAAAATATTTTTTTACAAAAATAGATAAAGTACTTTAATATTTAGATATATAAAAACATTCCATCTATTTTTTGAAAAACTTTTCATATTTTACTAGAAATCAAATATAAGAATTCTCTCCAACTATACATCAAATTAAAAAAAAAAAAGTTAAGATCGGTAGAATTCGTACCGATCTTACTACATAAATATTACTGTACTCTTACTATTTGTCTATCTTCTTTTCTATTAATTACTACCAATAAAAAAATTCCGTATAAGTAAGTGTACTCGCACTTTTAATAAAGGCGTAAAAACAATATATATTTTCGGATAAATTTAGTCGAAAATTGTGCTACCAACATATATAATAGAAATAATGGCATTAATTAGATGGATCAAATTAGTTCGTATTAGAATGATGTCATAAAGTTATTTTCCCAATAATGTCAATTAATTAGATGGCAGCGAAATCTCTGTTATTCTCGGAAATTTTTTATTGGTAGTAATTAATTGAAAAGAAGAGAGATAAACAGTAAGAGTACAGTACTATTTATATTGGTAGTAAGATCGGTAGGAATTTTACCGATCTAAACCAGTTTATTTTTTTTCCTTTTAATTTTTTCTAGTAAAATATTTTTTTTTAACAAAATAGAGAAAGTATCTTAAAATTTAGATATATCAAAAACATTCTATCTATTTTTTGAAAAACTTTTCATATTTTACTAAAAATCAAATATAATAATTCTCTCCATCTATACATCAGATTAAAAAAAAAAAGTTAAAATCGGTAAAATTACTACCGATCTTACTACCAATATAAATATTAGTGTACTCTTACTGTTTGTCTTTCTTCTTTTCTATTATTTACTACCGATAAAAAATTTCTGTTATTCTCACAGTCCAGTTGTTGAAATTAGCAGCACCGACCGACCTTGACTTCTTTGAATAGCATTAATATTTTTTTAATTTGAAGAATAAAGCAAGTAATAGAGGGAAGACCCAATCCCATTTGGTATCAAGAATCATCTAAACCGACTTGTATAGTACACCTCAAATATGAATTTTACTCTAGTACACCTTCTTTTACTAAAAATATAGAATTTGATCTCAACCGTTCGATTATTCCATGGCCAATTTAGAAAAATACAAAAATATTCAATTTTTGGCTTTACTGGTATAAAATATATTAAATTTAATTGTGATAATTGAGAGTTAAACATCTGTAATATCTACTAGCTAGTCAAATCTATATATTATTTACTAATTCTGTTAAATTAGATTCGTTCTATGAACTTAGTTACTATGGATCTTCTGAAGTTTCTCAGAGTATTGGAGTATCACCCAATACCAAATATATATAGAGGAGGGTTCCAATGCCTCCATTTTTTCATGCCTCCACCATGCCTCCATTTTTAAAACTTTAATAACTCAAAATTTAAAACTTAAAAATCAAAATAAAACCGTTGGATATGATCTACATCATTTTATCTATGTGCTCATAAAAAATTATCACATTTTGATTTTGTTTTTATGTGAATCAATAAGTTGAAAAATCAACGTCTAGAAATTATCCACATTAGTACGTTTTTTACAAGCTCTTGATGACAACCAAAACAAAATTGAAATGTCATAATTTTTTACACGTGCATAGATAAAATGATTTAGATCATATCCAACGGTTTTATTTTGATTTTTAAGTTTTAAATTTTGAGTTATTAAAGTTTTAAAAATGGAGGCATGATGGAGGCATGAAAAATTGAGGCATTTGAACCCTCCTCATATATATATATATCTTTTCCCTTTGCATTATTTTTCATATTAGATTAACTCTATATCTATTGATTACTAACGAATTAAATTTTGCAACTATGAAAGGTAACAAATTAATTAAGACATGACTTGCTTTCAATTATATATTTTGCATTAGAACTGTTGGTATTGTGTAATTAATGAGTGTGATGTTGGTTAATAATATTATAACATAAACTTGTGTTGTCTCTTACAGGATAATCATCGCTTGATTAACAACTACCTCAAGACTGAAGGTTATAAATTTACTCGCAAGTGGTTTGACGAAGTAATGCAACCACCATTCGAAAATAAATGGGAGAGAACTGATCAAGTCATTGGACTGGGCTCCGTACTTATCACAACAGTAGCATTTGCTGCTGCTTTCACAATCCCGGCCCGGAGGTTATAACCAAGACCATGGTACACCAGTTCTAGGGAGGAGATATATGTTTCGGTTATTTATTTTAGCAAACGCCTTGGCATTTATAGAAGCATTCTTAAGCTTAAGTGCGCTTCTTGCTAATGCTAACATAGGTGTATCTGACAGCTACGCTCTCGGATTTGCAACAACATTAGTAGTATGGCTGTGGCATTTGGATTGAGAATGTATGTGATTCTTGGTCCAGTTTGTTTGCCTATCGCCATCCTCCTCATTCTGGTGCTATTGGACCCAGACAGCTGTACTTAATTTTGGGCTTTTCAAGTTAAAAGGTGTACTTAATTTTGGGCTGTACTTAATTTTGGGCTTTTCAAGGTGTTTACGTGGCCCATGTTACTCCGCTGGTAATCAAGATCCCCCGGTTTATGGTAGGCCTACATTGAATAACATTTAGGCCGTAAAACTGAAAGTACTATTTGGAGTTAGGACAATAAATGAAATTATTAGGATTTCATCTCTATGGAGAACATATCTCTCCGAATTTTTTATTGTTACCACGGCCAAAAATCCGAATTAATTCGTTACCACCCGTCTGACCCTTTATTCAATCCTACCACCTCCGCTAACCCAGTTCGCGCACCAAATTAGCTCGTGCGCGGACTGGGTTGGCGCACAAACTTGGTGCGCCAACTGGGTTAGCGGAGCTCTCTTTTCACCGTATAAGGGTGCGGAGAGCTCATTTTGCTCCGCACTCCACGCTCCGCGCACTCCGGCACAGTAAAAAGTAAGTTTTTTTTTTTTTACTTTTTTATTTATTTATTTGTAGAGTAGATAGGTCCAAATAATTAGAATGGTGTCCAAAATAGGTCCAAATAGAGTAGAATTGTAATAAATAATTAGAATGGTGTCCAAATAGAGTAGAATTGTAATAAATAATTAGAATGGTGTCCAAATAGAGTAGAATTGTAATAAATAATTAGAATGGTGTCCAAATAGAGTAGAATTGTAATAAATAATTAGAATGGTGTTCAAAATAAATTCAAACATAGTAGAATTGTATTAAATATTTAGAATGATGTCCAAACAGAGTAGAATTGTATTAAATAATTAGAATGATGTTCAAACAGAGTAAATTGTATTAAATATTTAGAATGGTGTCCAAACAGAGTAGAATTGTTTTTAGCTATATTATGTTGTATTTTATGCCAAATTATTTTAGTAAATTATTAAAGTACCCTATTTGAGGTACTTAAGACCAAATTTGATTAGAAATGCACCAAATTGTAGTATGGCGTCATCCAGCGGCACTAAGCACACCAGTTTGCCTCATGATGATGTGGAGTTGGATGTAGTATTAGCTCGGACCGTCTTTCCGCATTTGACGTCAGAGTATATCAGTCCCGTTTGCTGGTTCCCTTACAAGGAGCACAAGATCAGAAACTCATATGTAAGTTTACATCTCTATACCACTTGCAAATAATATACATTTTCATTTGAATAAAATAATAAATTGTATTTGTGTTTATTTTGAAATTAAATGCAGACTCATACTCTGACGTCGACGAGGAACAACCAGATGAATATCCTCTACGACCCTCGATTTGCAGCCGCGTTGCAGAGGCTGGGTCTGTGGCATGTGTCACAGCTCAGTGACTTAAATGCAGATGTCGCTCTTATATCTGCATTGGTCGAGAGGTGGCGACCGGAGACCCACACCTTCCACTTGCCCATCGGAGAGATTACGGTGTCTCTCCAGGACGTGAGTTGTCTCTGGGGTCTGCCCATTGCCGGAGAGGCGGTCACAGGTGTGGAGTACGGAGACTTCACGCAGCTCGTCCTCGACCTGCTGGGAGACGGGTTGATGAAGCGGAGGTCGACCAAATCGGGGTTTGTGCACCGCATGTCAGGTATAAATTATTTTGAAATCCAAATCTTAATAATTAAATGGTTACATAAAAAAAACCAAAATTTTAACTGTCAATTGTACCTAAATAGACAAACAAGCACAATTTCTACGGTCCAGCTGGTCTCCTGATGCATTGGTCGTGGACGAGGTTCCCGTTCGGCCGTCCACAGCCACGAGTGAGAGGTTGGGCTCCAGCTTGGGGGCAGCCCGACGGGATTACATGCCAGTCTTACGCGCAGAAGTGGTGCTCGAGGAAGACGTACATCCAGACCCCGCACGGCAGACCTATGGGTGTTGATTTCTTCCGGAGTCAGTTCGAGCAGATGACTCCTGACAGACACGTCTGCTGGCGGCCGTACGACGAGCGTGTCGAGGTTGATGACGATGATGCTATCCCTCACTCCTTCCTGCATGACCTGCCTCATATATGCCTCCAGCAGCGTCAGTTTTGGTTTGCTCAGGTAACCCTTGCATTATTATTGTATTCCCATTTTGCATCACTTTTATTTATTACGTACGTAGGATTATTTATTTTTATGTACTTGCAGGTACCACTTGTGTTCTACCAGATGGTCGAGCATTACTATCCTGGACGGGTGATGCGTCAGTTAGGTATGCGTCAGCCCTTTCCCGTCCCGGATCCCATCTCCAAGGACAAGTGGTACGAGCTTCACAAAGATCTGGCCACTACCGGCGGCAAGGATTGGCGGACCGTGCACGCCGATTATGTGACTCGGCTTGAGGCGATGGGCGACAGGATCCCTGACGAGCTCCTGTCGTATGCTTTCGATACATACGATCAGACCTATCGCAGTTGGTATCAGGAGTACTGTGCCTTAACGGTGTACTTGCATGGTCAGATCACGGAGATGAACACGAAGCCGCTCCACGTACGACGCGACACGGTTAGTGACGAGTATGGCTTCATTCCCTGCGCTGGCTCGGCTGCACAGATTGTAAGTCTTTAATTTTTTTAGTTTAAGAAAATTATGAAAATTCCTTTGCAATTCGAACTAATTTTATTTATTTTAATTCGCAGGCACTCATGAACATCAAGCAGGTGCTTAGGAGCGCAAGATACGCCGTCACAAGAGGTTAGAAGGCATTCGGTAAGAAGTGGTTGTGTATGGCTGCACCGCCTGTCGTCGTCGCCGGGTACCAGGATCAGCTCGAGAGAGTTCTCAGGCTTTCAGATCTTCCCCGCTATGAAGATTTGAAAGACATGGACTCCGCAGATTCTGCGGAGCTATGAGCACGCCAGAGCCGGATTTCTCAGACCTACACGAGGCAGCGACTGCTGAGGCCGCATTTGAGGCTGCTGGGCTTGCAGCGGTACGTATATTTTTGTAATTATTTTTATAATCATCTTCATTGTGAAACCTAATTTTCTATTTGTTTCAGGGAGATATACCCCGCGGAGATCAGTACGACGAGCCGGACCCATCCGCAGATTTTTCGTTTCACTTGGGCTCTCAGTACGGGGCTTACACGCAGGATGTAGAATCCCCTCCGTTTCCCACACAGGAGACGCCACTCCCACAGGAGACGTCACTCCCACAGTCCAGTGCAGCAGCTGTCCAGCAGGATGTCTCATATGGACCCGTGTACCCTGCAGATACACGCGAGTTTATTTTCGGACCTGGTGCAGATGAGGGACCACACGAGGAGACACTTTTTGGGGAGATACATGAGGAGACCCCACCACAGCCACCACGACAGTACACATCGCTAGAGGAGAGAGAGCGTCAAGAGGAGGGGCGGGGTAAGAGACTTAGGAGAGAGAAGAAGCCGTGGACACCCTCGAGCAGATAGGATAGACTTACTTGTTGTAGTTTATGTTTTTGGATATGATTTCGGTATTAGTTCTTGTTATTTGGATGTTATTTCGATATTATTTTGATATTAGTTCTTATGTTGTTTTGTTTTTCTGTTGTTTAGTTCTTCCGCCGTCAATTTAACACATTAGTTTTTACGTTATTTACCTGCCTGCTGCCTTGCGTCTGATGAATGAACATCGTTAAAAATAAAACAGAATTTTCAGACACCCGTTGCAAAAATAAAAATAAACACTAAAATCCAGTCAGCTCTAAACCCTAAACTCTAAACCTAAACCTTAAACCCAAATCCATTCAGCCCCAAAAGAGAGCTCCGCTAACCCAGTTGGCGCACCAAGTTTGTGCGCCAACCCAGTCCGCGCACGAGCTAATTTGATGCGCGAACTGGGTTAGCAGAGGTGGTAGGATTGAATAAAGGGTCAGACGGGTGGTAACGAATTAATTCGGATTTTATGGCGTGGTAACAATAAAAAATTCGGCATATCTCTGCCCATTATTTCTGTTCATCGTAAATTGAAATGAAATTCTCAATAATTTACTCTCTTGGTAATTCAAACAAAAGAAAATTTCATAATTGTATTTATTTGGTTGAATTTTTAATAGGAGAATAAGGTTAATAAAGATTGGGGCTGCCTATAGTACAGTAAACTGATTTTGGCTATAGTACAGTAAATTTAATTAAATCGGAACTGTTCATTCAATCTTTCAAACGGTGTAGATTAAATCGTTAATTTGATTCTCATTTCACATATTGTACGCTAATGTTAGCCGAAAAGGGTATAATAAGTCTTTGAACAAACATTTTCCGATCGGTAGGTCATATGAATCCTGTCTTCCCTCCAGTCTCTCCTGAGACCTTCGACGACAACGCACGACAGAGAAACTCGCCCGTCAAATACAAATCACAGCACAACATCTCTGATCGTAACCAACATCTTCTCTTTAAACGAGAAATGGAATTGATGAAATTTAAAATTCTCCGATCTGATCGCACGCGACGACGGGAGATGAATCCTTTTGCTTCGCCACTGCTTTCTACGGAAGCAAAGCAAAGTGAATAAGAGGAAGAAATTTCACTACGCTGAAGTGAAGAAGACATTTCGCTACTACTGTGAGCCCTCTGACCAATGAAGAAAAAGGTGAAATCATAGCTGAGGAAGAAGAAATCAAGAGGGAGTCCCCAGAGATACTAGGTTAGTAACTCTTCTTATAGCAATCATTATTTGTATTGATTAATCAATTTCATTAAAAATTAGGTTAATTTACTATTTGTATTTGTTGCACATTAAATAGTGAATTAATATTTTGTGTAGCTATCAATTGCGAGATTAATGTGTTGATTAGTGAATCCGCAAAAAGAAATTAATTGTTATTAAGTTGTATCAGTATTGGTTGTAACTGCTGCAAATTAAATAGTGTATTGATTGTATTTTGACTAGTTATATTTGCAAGATACCTATTAGTCAGTGTTACTTTGTGTGTGATTTGTTGAGTTAGTGGTATGCCATACGGATGACTTCTGTACAGCACAATGGGAAGGAGGGATAGGCTTCATCATAACAAAACAAGGGAAGATGAACTAGTGGCTTACATGTCCATCTTTTGTGTTA
Source organism: Carex parvula (assembly GCA_025461045.1). Taxonomy (NCBI): domain Eukaryota; kingdom Viridiplantae; phylum Streptophyta; class Magnoliopsida; order Poales; family Cyperaceae; genus Carex; species Carex parvula. The sequence continues at coordinate 373,695 of JAJGRW010000467.1, forward strand.
ATAAGGGAGAAAATCATCATATCTTTACTAAACATTATATGTAATCATTCAAGGGCACAAGTGTCATTTTAGTTCAATCTTTCATCTGAGTTGGGACTAAAGGAAAAAAGGAGGTTTACAGAAATGGTACAAAAAAATCCTTTTTTCTTTTCTTTTGTAACAGTAATGGTAATAATGAAATAAATCCAGTTGATAATTTGCAGGTTTATTGGGTTTTGATCTGATTGAGTGCTTAGACAGGGTATTGGCATTGTTTGAGATGTATTTTTGTATTTGGTCTGGATTGAATCAACCTGGAGATGCGAAATTGGATGCATAGCACAGTGTAGGCTGTGTTATGAGTTCTGGTTCTTCTTTTTGCCAATTCTCTAAGTCTGTTCTCAGATCATGATGTTTGTTTTATGCATATATATTCTAAAATGAGTTTACTACAGGTTTCATATTTTTCCATGACTTTATGCATATTTTTATGGCTGTTTTGGACTGAAATTAGTTCACTTGTTCTATGCCATATTTTACTGTCAGCCTATTTTTCCATTTTTGCTACAATTAAATGATGCAACTTATTTGAGATCTTTTTACACAGATTTGGAGTTTGATGTCAACACTCCCTATTGGCCAAGTATCAAAATTTTACATGATGTCTAGCTTTAGTAAACAGTGATGCAAAGTAAAGGGGCAGTAAAGTAAAAATGCAGTTTTTATAATTTTAAAAGTCCAACTTCAAAAATAGCTAATAAATAGCTCAAAATCCCATAAATGTAAATTTAGGTCCATTTTGTTTGTTTTTATGTCCTTTATTGTACTGTGTAATTGGATTTTTCATTTGGACTTTCTGATCAGCCTGTATTGGCTGATCTGTTACAGGGGGTCAATTTGATGATTTTGGGTACCAGTAGGTACCTCAATTGGTTTTGTTTGGTTTCCATGCTGGCACAAGTTTGGCCTTGGTTTGTTTGACATGGGAGAAGGGTTCTGATGACAAGTAGAAGGGTTATGACATTGCAAAAATGAAGAAAAATGATGTAACAGTATCTCAATACTTTCTTGCTTTTTAGAAAAAAATAAAAAAACCAATCAACTTAAGATAAAAGAATAGAGTCATACTTATGTCGTCATTTTACAAATGAACATTTTGAAAGAGACCAAACAAAAATTAATGCTATATAAATTTCTCCGAATGGTAAGAACTTGAGAAAAAAAAATGATACATGTAATGTTATTACTATATAAAAGATTTATGTAAAAGAAAGAGAAGCGAACAATCAACATGTGACACATAATATAACAGATATCATTACTATACAAGCATGGTTGCGTTTGATAATTTACAAATGTTTATTCAATTCAACTATATTTTATTTTTCTGTAAAACTAGAAACCCAGTTCTGCGTCTCTCCTCTCCATTATACAATCACTCCCTTCAAATGGCGAATTCAAATTTAAATAACAATAAAAGCAACAGTGCATTGCACAATACTCTTCTCCACCAGCAGCGCCTTACCCCACACCAACATGCAAATACTGTTATGGAAGCTGCTATCGCAACTCCTGCAGTGGCTTCTCCATAATTGCACCTATACCAGTACCTGTACCTGCACTGGTAATACCACCAATACCAGTACTCCCAATCAACTTTTGGCTCTCTCTTAAGCAAATCCCAACCCTAGTTTATCCAACTCACGTACATTGGACACTTTGGCTCTTGTCTTGACCACCTTAGACATGGCCTCGTATTCCTCTTTGGCTCTGCCTTCCAAAAACGCCCCTATGATACAGCCTTCAACCCAGTACACACACCGGCCATTAGGGAAATCCCCAAAATGAACTGCTTCTCCAACATTTTCCCCATAAAATTGCCATGATAAGGCAAAAACCCTGCAAAAACCCATGAGTAGAAGAACAGTAAGTAGTCCAGGTCACTAGTTTCATCAGGTGCCATTATTGCTGAGACAGCATGCCTATTAAATTGACAACAATAAAATGTGTAAAATATTAGATTAAACAAAAAGAAATAAATAACATATAAAAATGTGAAATACTCACTGATCTCCAGACTGACGGGCTTCTATGAACATACCTATGTTGATAACAAAGTACAACATTCACAATTGGAAACTTGGGACAAAACTTTATTTGACCTAATCTATCTCTGACTTCTAAATTCCTAAATCCTGTTTTTAAATGAAGAAGTTCAAAATATGTGATATTATTACCTATTTGAGAATCAATTCTCTCAAGCCCCGTCAATCTTTGATGTGTATTTGCTTAAAGAAAAATCAAATTGGCTCCTGTTGTAGAAGTTTAGTATCAATTCAACAAAAGTTGGAACTTAAACTTGAAAGAAAAGAAAAATTAATTAATTAAATCATGCAATCATAATAAACGTATTAGAATTTCTCAACTTGGCAAGTGAAAGAGATAATTGAAAAAAGGACTTTCAATTCCAGCGGGATTGAGTTGCGTTAACTGAAAACAATGTGGAACGATAGGAGGAATGGTGTTTTACGATTTGCCAAGAGAAAAAGAGATGAGAACAGTACCGCGAGCACCAAGCAGCGGAGGAGGCAACGCGTTCAAGCCCTTCCGCGATTTCTCTGCTCTCTTCTCCGTTCAAATGGATCAACCACGATTTATTCTCTCTTCTCCGTTTCAAGAGGATCATTTGCTATATTTAGGGATGAGAGGAAGAGATCAGCCGCGATTAGCAAAATTTGAGGGATGAGAGGAAGAGATCTCCATGTCTTCATCTCGGAAAGAAGTGGTGCCAGTAATCACATACCTTATTTTTCTTGATTAGCAGGAAGAAATAACGAAGTCTGGGAAAAAGAAAAAAAGGACAATTTTACCCTAAACAACTTAAAATTGAAGACAAACTCCATGTTTGGTTGTGGCCTAAAGGCGGTTTAAAGGCTTTAGGTCACTGTTATTCCACCAAACATGATCTAAACTAATTGGTCTAACATGGAATAGCCTAAAAGTTAGGCCGGCCTAAACGGGCCTAAATTAAACCACCTCTTGAGGTGCCTTAAATTTAGGCTTCAATTTTACGCCACTGAGGCCCACTGTCATTCACCTTCAACCATTTCACCCCTCTCCTCATTAATTAGTAATAATATATTATTAGTATATAATTAGTATATTATTATTAATAATTATTATTAGTATCTAATTATATAATTAATATCTTATATTGTTAATATTAAATAATTATTATAATAATATTATATAATTAGTATTTTTTATTAATAATTATTATTAATATATAATTATATTATTATATATTAAATAATTATTATAATATATTATAGTGATTATTAATATATTAATATTATATAATTAGTACCTTTTTATTACTAATTATTATTAATATATAATTATATAATTAATATGTTATATTGTTAATATATTAAATAATTATTAACAATAATATTATAATATATTATAGTTATTATTAATATATTAATATTATATAATTAGTATCTTATTATTAATAATTATTATTAATTATATAATTAATATCATATATTGTTAATATATTAAATAATTATTATAATAATATTATAATATATTATAGTTATTATTAATATATTAATGTTATATAATTAGTATCTTTTTATTACTAATTATTATTAATATGTTATATTGTTAATATATTAAATAATTATTAACAATAATATTATAATATATTATAGTATTATTAATATATTAATATTATATAATTAGTATCTTATTATTAATAATTATTATTAATTATATAATTATATAATTAATATCATATATTGTTAATATATTAAATAATTATTATAATAATATTATAATATATTATAGTTATTATTAATATATGAATGTTATATAATTAGTATCTTATTATTAATATAATATATAATTAATATCTTATATTATTAATATAGAGAGTGGCTAATATCAAACGTTTGTTCCTAGCCCCCGGTGCAACCAAGTTGTTTTCGAATTTTCAAAGTCCAAACGGTCGATCCGAACCATTCAACATGTTCTCTATATTGAAATGTGCTTGGAGACTAAATTTTACATTTTTTGGAATTTTTTTACTATTTATTAAGCCACTTTGAAAATTGCTGATCACATGGTCCAGAATTTGGTTGCACTGTTTTTACTGTTCACCCGGATCAGCAAATTTCAAAGTGGCTTAATAATAGCAAAAAAATTCCAAAAAATGTAAAATTTGGTCTCCAAGCATATTTTAATATAGATTAAACATCTAACGGTTCGCATCGACCGTTTGAACTTTGAAAACCCGAAAACAACTTGGTTGCACCGGGGGCTAGGAACAAACGTTTCGATATTAGCCACTCTCTATTAATATATTAATATTATATAATTAATATCTTATTATTAATATATAATTATATAATTAATATCTTATATTGTTAATATATTAAATAATTATTATAAAAATGTTATAATATTATAGTTATAATTAATAATTAATATTATATAATTAGTATCTTGTTATTAATAATTAACTAACTTAGGCTTCCAAAACTTTAGTCCTCCACCAACTCTAACCAAACAAGGAATACTTTAAGCCGTGGTCTAACTTTAGACCTCAACCAAATATAAATAATTTAGGCCGGCCTAAGTTGGAATGACAACTTAGGCCACTTTAACTTTAGTCCACAACCAAACACCACCAAAGAGATTAAAGGTCGGATTTTAATTAAAATCAATTACTGCACTATAGCCAAAATAATTATACTATAGACAAACCCATAAAAATTACTTATTTAATCAATTTTAATCTTATAATCTTATATATATTTTTTTAATCTTCAAAATGGAGTGTAAGGGAGATAAAAAAGATGATGAAAAATATAGTAATATTTCTCGATTCCCATTCGAATTTTTCTGCTCCATTGTACGCCTAGGAGAATTTTTTTGCTATTAATTTCCTTCCTTTTTGCATTAAAAAATGTTAGGTCGCAAGGATGTTCTCGAGATCAAAATTTAATGATAAGAGACTAAAACAAGATCAAAGTCCTCTTTGTTACTGTCAAAGGAAACGATGGATATATATATGTTCTAACACATAATGTGACTAGAGGAGAGTTCAAATGCCTTTATTTTTTGTGTCTCTATCATACCTTCATTCTTTAAAACTTTAATAACTCAAAATAAAATCATTGGATATGAACTACATCATTTTATCTATGCACGTGTAAAAAAATTATGGCATTTCAACTTTGTTTTGGTTGTCATCTTGAGCTTGTAAAATTTATACTAATGTGGATAATTTCTAAATGTTGATTTTTCAACTTATTGATTCACATAAAAGCAAAATTGAAATGTGATAATTTTTTATGAGCACATAGAGAAAATAATATAGATCACATAACGGTTTATTTTGACGTTTAAGTTTTAAACTTTGAGTTATTAAAGTTTTTAAAAATAGAGGCATGATGGAGGCACAAAAAATGAAGGTATTTGAACTCTCTTCATGTGACTAATATCCCAAGAAAAATTAAAGCCAGTTTGAATTTTTTGCATGAGCTTTCCCTTCTTAATTGTACTATTTCATTCACTTTTGTAGGTCTGAACCAATCGTGAGCTTGAATTGAAAATTTCATGAGATATATGGTACACAACAAAATATTAGGCTTATACCATCATATTCAATTGACTGATTTTTCATTATAGATTTTTCTCTGTGCTTGTTTTCAATTCTGGGACACAGTCTGAAATGATTTTGAGATTTTTATTGTTCGATTTTATTTCTTAGATAAAATGAAAGTAGGGATTAGACAGGATGAGATAAAACAATTTGATCTGATATATTTGTCATGAAACCTTTTATGTCATTTTAATTAACTTGAAGAGTTTTATGGGAAAATATCCAAGCTGTTGAGATTTAGATGACAGATATTCATATTCATGATTTATTGGAAATTTTTCAAATAGCAAATTTTTTATGGATATATATGGACTCAATTTTTCCAAATTATAAGAATATCATCACACTTTTATACTAAATAACTCTGAACCCTATGTTTATCCATCATACTTACTTGTGTATCTTATTTTATAATAATAATACCATTGCAATTTTTAACTTATAATTTTTTTAGTATAAATGATAACTTTTATCCGCACACTTCGAACGCTGTTTTGTACTGTTTTTTATTTTAATCAGAAACACGGATTGTTGGATTGATTCATAATTTCATATTTCAATCCGACACGGATTTCTACATTGCGAGCACCCCAAAAAATTCTAAAAATATTCAGAAGTGACAGCACACTGTTTCCTTCTTTTAAACTTTTTATGTAGCATACTGTGTTGCCTCAGTTTCTGCACTAAATCTATTACACCGACTGGCTGCATGTTTGGCTCCATAGAGAAAGAAACAGAAAACGCAAAATGAATTACTGCTTAGTGCCAAGAAATAGGAATTATAGTATAAATGCTACCATTTAAAAAAAAAATTATATTGACAGCCAATTTATTTAATAACAAGTTCAATTAAAATAATAACATTTTTCTTTTCAAAAAAATAGGACCTTGTTGTGTCTAGAGGTGCTACCTTTATCATACCCAATTACTGAGATCCAATTCGATACTGAATCGATTCAAACTAGAACCGACTCGGATCCAATTAATTTGAATAGGGTATGGTTTAAAAAATATTACCGGTTAAATTATGGGTACGGTTACAAAATAATAGTTTAATATCCGAATTTGGAACCGAACTAAAACCGATATGGTAATGGATAGGATACGGATTTGATTAAATTATCCGATCCATAACCGAACCCGACCCGATATTGAAATGATAATACCAGTCTTTATAATTATTTAATATAAAAATATATATTAATAACTATGAAAAGACTTATTTGTAACAGCAATTAGCAAAATAGTAATTGGGATAATGTACCTGCAAATGTTGAATCAATAGGATAGTATTTTTAATTAGATAGATTACAAATAAATTTAAGTTCATTTATTTATTTTACTATGTACCGTGTTATATTATATTATTTATGAACAAAAATAATAGTATAATTATTATTTTAGAGTAGCTTTTAATTTATATTATAATAATATATTATGTGAGATGTTTAAGAAATTATAATTATAATTATAATTATATTTAAACGTAAAGGGTTTCTCAAATATTTGTGAGTTGTGACATGTATCTGTTCCGAATTCGAATTAGACCCGATAATCTACAAACAAGTTATGAGTATTTATCTACACGTAACCGAAAGGCTGGACCCGAAATATCTATGGGTAAATAGGTATCCAGATCTGTACTCGACCCGATTCGAATCTAATAAGTATATGGATCAAAATTCGGACCTAAACACTTTTAGGGTACGGATTCAAAAATAATAGTATCCGGACCCTACCCAACCTGATAGCACCTCTAGTTGTGTCATGATATAAATACAACCATTTTTCTTTTTGGGTGAAGTAGGGGTGAAAACGGAGCGAATACGGAGCGGCGAATAGTGTTAAAACCATATTCATATTCTTTTTTAATTTTTCAAATACGGATAGAATATTAGCCCGATACAGATACGGATACGGATCGGATCGAATATTTATTAAAATAATATTAAAAAATACCAAAGTTCATAATATTTATCTAATTTTAATGGTGAATAACAATATTTTTTTTTCATAATATATATTAAAATATAGGGGCAATTGGTTATATACCCATCAAAACTTTGAAATTGGGTATATACCCATATCCCATTCAAAAATCCACTCAAATTTGAATGGGATATGGGTATATACCCAATTTCAAAAGTTTTGATGGGTATATACCCAATTATGCCTAAAATATATGATATATATCTACTATTCAGATACGGATAATTGAAATGTAAAATCATATCAATATCTATATCCATATCCACACAGATATTTGGATATCAGATATCAATATCTAATTTTTCGAATACGGAGCGGATATTATCCATACCGTTTTCACCACTAGGCTGAAGGAATTTAAATCTGTGAAATTCGAGATCAATGAACAATACTCCTGAAATCTCTGAAATTCCGAATCTAGCCATCCAACTTTTTTTGTGCACACATCTCACAACAACTGGTTTTCTATGCACGTATCTCGAAACAGTTCGACGATTGAATTCGAAATTTCAAAAATTTCAGAGTAACTGTTCACAATTTTGAATTTCGGTAGATTTGAATCCAGGCTGAAGACATCTCAACATCAGATATCAGATAATTCATAAAATTAGTTCGAATTTGAGCAGATTTGGATCCAGGCTGAAGACACCTCCACACCACATATCAGATAATTCACAAAATTGGAAATTCATCTCTTCTAGAAAAATAAATGTCACAAAGAAACTGCTCCACTGTTTCTGCCCCAGGTAGTTGGCCACAACAATCCCCGTGACCACATTCTCTCAACACGATTACACGTGTCATTACCTGATACGCCATGCCAAACAAACCTGGTCCCCATTTCTTTAATGACGCGACCTGTCTGGTTGTAGTCAACTCTACAGTAATCCTCCGACGTCCAAAACAGATCAGCATCTACCATCCAACGGTCGGCACGGCTTACCGGGTATAGCACGTAGACCCGGCACTGAAAGGTTGGTCAGCGGTTTGGATTTATTGCCTTTACTCATTTGACCAAGGCAGCTCTCTTTTTCCAGGCTTGACCGGTTTCACTGGTCGCTGTTCGGCCTTTGGTCTTTTCGTATACCACCCTGGAAAAGTTTAATTTTCTGAACAAACTAAACGCACAATAGCTTGGAAATTCAAACTGTCCAAAGCAACCCATCATCACAAAAGATAATTGTTTTGTTTTGTTTTGCTGTGAAAAAAAAAAGTAATTTTATTTATAATTCTTAAAGATTTTTACTTTAAATTTTTGTAAATATGGGAAAGACACAATTGAAAATATAATAAATTTTTAGATAATGTTTAAATAATTTCAAGTCATTGTTTCATTATAAATCTCAAATGGAAATAAACTTAGTTTGTTGAGTCAATTAAGTTATTGGATGCTATTAGTCATTTATTAGAAACCATCAATGCAATTTCATTTAGTTCTTATTCTTACCCCAATTAATGTAAAAACTAGCAGTAAATGAAACTTTTGAATTAATTAAGTATTTTGGTTATTAATGATTAATTAAAATGATACTTGTAGTATTTTAGTATTTTATAATATGACTTATTTAGTGATAGTTGTAGTGTCTAAACTAGTCAAAGTTGGACTGTGCTACTTATTAATTAGATCAATGCACCAATTAATTTTTGTTCTATTAAGTAAGTAATTCAAAAGCTGTAACGTCTATATCATTAAAAAATTAATTTCCCGTTATATAACTCAAGTATTATTAATCATTAGAAACCTCCAAAAAAACACAAACACTATTTTTGAAGGATAGTTCCATAAATATAGACTTTAACAAGACCCTAACAACAAAATAAACACCAGTCAATATAGTCAAGTCGGTTTCTCACTATATAAACCCTCCTTCCTTCCCCTTCCCAATTTCCATTTCTCTCCTCTCTCTCCAACCATGCTCGCTCTAGATCTAATCGGGTCATCTCACCCCTATCCCTCATCCGACGGTCCTGATCATGACACGTCAAATATCCAGCAGGCAGCAGCGGCCGGATTACAAGACATGCGCCATCTTATCTCCTCTCTCTCTTCTAAACCTCCAAATCAGAACTCAGATTACTCAGAAATCACCAATTCTACCATCACCAAATTCAAGCACCTGATTTCGGTTTTGAACCGTACCGGGCACGCCCGATTTCGCCGTGGCCCGACCTTACAAACCCCAATCAAGCCAAAAACCCAATCCTTAACCCTAGATTTAAGCATCTCTTCAGGTAATAACAACAACAACAACAATTCCTCTTCGTTTGATCTGTCGTCAGTCACTGGAGATGGAAGCGTGTCGAATGGGAAGAGAGGTGGTCCAGCAGTGGTACCGATCGGACTACCTCCAGTACCTGTCTCTTCACCGGTACCGATATCAGGCGTGAAGAGAAAGCCTTGGTGCCATGAGCATGCGCACTCGGAAAATGCATTGAAGGCGAATGCTGGTCGATGCCACTGCACCAAGAGAAGGTAAAAAAAAAAAAAAAAAGATTAATTATTTTATTAGAGAAAGCGAAGGCTGAGGTGAAAATTTTCTTATGGTTTTTCCTTTTTGTCGTGTAATGAAGCAGGAAGTCTAAGGTGAAAAAGACGGTTCGTGTACCGGCGGTGAGCTCAAAAAATGCTGATATACCACCAGACGAATTTTCTTGGCGCAAATATGGTCAGAAACCCATCAAGGGGTCCCCTTACCCCCGGTAAGCTTAATTTTTAACATCACCCCAGTTTTATTTTGCTAAATTTAATCTGAGGTTTTACCAACATAGCATAAACAAAAAGCTCAGCAAGTTGGAAGTTATCTAAGTAGCATGATAAATTTGACTTTTTTGCGCTATTTTAAGAAGTCTTTAGAATCTGATTTTTTATTATTATAAAATTTGACTTTGGTTCTCTCATATGCTTTGTTTAGCAAACTCTATAATTAGGCATATACTATTGCAAAATTTGGAATCAGCTATGGTTGAAAAAATTATATTTTGAAATTATCTATTATGAAATTAACATAAGATGAAAACAGCATGAACACATAGCAATTATACAATACAACAATAATTCAATTACATAATTAAGAAATAATTTGTTGGGTACAGGGGTTATTACAAATGTAGCACCCGGCGTGGCTGCCCGGCGAGGAAGCATGTGGAGCGGGACCCACAAGACCCGTCGATGTTGATCGTGACTTATGAAGGTGATCATCTACATAACTTGGCACCGGCGCCTCAAATGTCGCTGCCGCCTCTCGTCATTAGATCAGAATCTATGGTTTAAAATCAACTCAATTAGAGCCACCCAATTTTTTTTTTCTTTTTCTTACCTTTTTTTTCCTTTTTAATTTAGCTTGCTCATCTAATGTTGGAGATTTAGAATTTCTGTATAAACAAATCTGGAAATGCGAAATAAAATTAGTTTAATTCTATAAATTTACAATATGCGATGAGGTGATAATTGAGAGAAATTTCATCAGTTCAGAACTGTCTGATAATGAGAAAGTACAACAAAAAGAAAAACTGATGTGAAACTTTTACCAATAAATTATATTATAATAATGTTTATTTCGGGGGCCTATGTGAAAAGTAGGCATTGTAGAAACTTGACTAGGGGACCAGATTCCAAAACCGGATTTTATAGAAAGGTTTGATGTCCGAAGGGAAATCTTTTTATAAATCATAATTAAAAAAAATATTTTTATGAAATCAATATGATTATTTTATTTATAAAAATTATAAGATCTGAAATGACATTTTAGTTTGCTATTTTTTTTTTCCGGACCGAAATGGCAATTCGGTCCGTATTGGTTTCATAGTTTTTGGGACCAACTGCCATATAAAACTCAAAAAAGAATTTGGACCGAAATGTCATTTTGGTTCTGGCTAAAAAAAAAAAAATATTTGTAAGTAAACTCTAAGAAAAAGAAGTTCGGACCGAAATAACATCTTGGTTCATGGGTGTTACACTAATGATTACATTTTTTTTTCTGAAAATTTGTGAAACTAATACGTACAGAAATGTCATTTCGATCCGGCAAAAAAAATAGCAGATCAAAATAGCAATTCTTATGGTTTTTTCAAAAAAGATAATTATATTGGTTTCAGAAAAATATTTTTTTTAATCATGGTTTATAAAAAAAAATTATGCGAAGAGAGTCAAAAAAAGTGGGGCCAGAATGCCAAATTGAGGAGGCGTGGGGAGCCCACATATTGTTGAAGCGTGAAGGAGTGGTTAGGAAGCGTTGAAGAGCAGACAGATTGCGTTGGGAGACGTGTGCTCGTTGACTCTTGTCATATTTCTTGGACTTTTGCGTGTGAACCCCTGACAGGTTCAAAATTGCACAGTATTCTCGGAAACTGTTGGGAGACGTGTATCTGTTTGTTTCTACGTACAATTGCTTGGAAAGCACAGGCTGATATCTCAAGCGTTTATTTTAATCATGAATTTAGAATTAAAAAATATTCGAGATATAAAATTATGATTTTAAATATAATATTAATATAATTTAAAATAGTTTTTTTCATAATATTAAAAAATTTGTGCAGAGTTTTTTCGTTTAGAAAGTTGTTTCAAACGAATAATTCAGGTATTATTCGAAAACAATATTATTATGCTTGCCACTAATTGAAAGAATAAAAACAAAAAAATAGTTGGGTGGTTTTCTAAGCACTAAAGTCAAGCGATTTTCTTGAGATACTAAATTTAAATAGATGTACCAATCAACTGTACAATTGACATGTAAGTGGGGGCAATAGAACCAAAATTAGTAAATGAGGGTTAGGTTGGAAAATGAAGTCAAGCTACAAAGTGGAGAAGTTGGATTGGATTTGGTGAGATTTAATGACTATAATTTAATACAACATGTCACTTTGCAATTCAAATATTTTTTTAAACAAGGATATATAATATGCCATATAACTTTGCTCTCCAATGGAATGCAAAGAAGAAACAATACCCCTAGCAAGTTGGTAATCTAATAATGCAATCCTCCTCTATATATGGAATAAAATAGTGGGTACAATCCAAAGGTCACTTGCAAGGCACTTATGTTAACATTCCACCATGGTTTCTTGAGATCCATAGATTCTAAAATAAAGATTTTCTATATTAACAATTGAGAAAAATATATGTTGTCTACAACCAAACTTGATTTATGGTGAAACCTCATATGGCAAATGCAAAGTAATGTCACAACATAGATTGGATGTACAGTAAAAGGCCACAGAAGATCCTATGTAGTTTGCAAATGGGGTTGAATTTGACTTCATGTATGGTAGTAGACTTGAAGCTTCTTTATTTGTGTGGAGTGTGATAGAATCAACTCAATTTCTTTATCAAGCACTTGGCACCATTTGGGTGAGAAAATGAAAGATGAGATCATATAAGAAACATGAATACCCCATTTTAGGTTGAAAATTGAAGGCTAGGGATCAGACTAGCAGGTGAAATAGGCAGGAAACTAAGCACAAATTTTCTGATTTAACTTTGGGAAAATAATAATTTTAAAAAAAATATATTGGGAAGGAAATGCCAAATATAAGGGCCTGTTCGGCTATCACTGTTCCCGTGGAAAAAAAAAAAAAATTCACTCAGAATGAATTTTTTTTCCCACGCGCACAGTATTTCGGCCATTCAAATTGGCACTCTATCTAGAGTGGGGGTGCATATTAAATCTGCGTCCCTAATATATGTTTTTTGTAAATGCTGTTAACTTGATATATTAGCCTTTAGAAAATGGTAACAAAAAAAATGGTTCTTCCTATCTAAAGAAATATTACAAAAAATAAAATTTAATTTTTCAACAAGATTAGATTATATTGAAACTCGAATGAGCTGTTTGCACTAAGAAATCGAAATATAGTGTCTACTTGCACATCTTTTTGTTTCGTGAATTACTTTACAAAGCACTTCAACAAAGAAAAATATTTAATAAATGGAATGTATCTTCACATCAAAAGGTATATTATTATGCTAAGGTCAGAAAAGGTTACAGTAAGTAAAATAATAGAAGTTGCAGTTTTGATGAAAGGGCATTCTTTTTTATTAACTATAATTAAGAAAAGGTAGGATGTTACTGCAGAATTTTCTCTCCATTATTTCTTTACTTTTGGCAGGCAAGGCAACACTGGTTTGTGTTGAATTGTTTTACTCCATAAGGGCCTGTTCGGCTGCAACTGTGCCTGTGGAAAAAAAAAAAAATTCACTTTGAGTATTTTTTTTTTCCACGCGCATAGTGTTTCGGCCATTCAAATTAGACCCGAACCCAAGCCCATTTCCGTTCCCGTTTGGCAGCCGAACAGGCCCTAAAGCTCCTTTGAATTAAAAAAGAAGATACTTTTTTAAAAGAAAAAGTTTAATATCCATATAAAAAAAATAAGGTACTACAAAAACATGTACAAGTTGATTAGGAGTTAAAAGCTTTATAAAATATTAAAAAATGTCCTTTACACGAAAAGTCAATTGAAATATAAACATAATATTTGAATCCTTCTAAACATCAGAATAGTTATCAGTGAGTCAATCGGACCGGCCGGGTCAGTCTCAAATTGATTGGATTCTTGGATTATTATACCGAAATTTTTATTAATATCCAAAAAAAAATATTAAATTTCAAATCTACACCATATGCAGAGAATTTCAAAATCTATCCAAACCGCAAAAATTTTCTGCGGTAATTCAATCTAATTAGAATGACATCGGTGTTATATGACACCAACTCTCAAATTTATTGGATAGATTTTATACGACTAATTCAAACCGTTCAAATCGATTTAGTTTATGAGTGATGTGTTTATAGGCAAAAATTTTATATTTTCGAGTTATTTTACTATCAAATCAAGCGGTCAAAAAATTGAAAAATAAATGCATTGAAATTAACTTAAAAACTCCCACATTTGACTGCTTGACTTGATACTAAATAAATTCAAAAAAATATAAATTTTGCATGTAAATGGACAATTAATGAAGTAGATCGGTTTGGATTCACCGTTTGAAGTCGATTCGATAGATTTTGGAGTTGGTGTTATATAGACTGAAATGACACTTATAATCAAACTAACCGGACTCATTATACTATTAGTATTCTTTTTTGGTGGCAATTTCATGTATATCACTCAAAAGTTTCAATATTACGTAGTTATTCCTTTAAAATCAGTAATTACATATTTATTTTTAAAATTATAAAACTCACATATTTTTGCACATCCATCATATTTAACATTAACTTTCTATTTATTCCCATTTTATCCTTCTTCTATTTTCCCTTCTAAGGTTGATGCTCCTGTCTTTTTAAAAAGCATATGAATAATGTTTTGGTCCCATTTCTATTTTCCCTTCTTCTCGGTGGCTTCTATTTTCCCTTCTAAACACGTTGGGGCGAGAGAAATCCGAGAGTTCGAGAGGCGGGACGAAGACAGAAAAGCAGCGAAGGGCAAGAGAAATTCGAGAGTTGCCGCGACAACTCCTAATCCAACCTGAGAGTCCTCTGTGAGGGTGAGGCGGGGAGAATATGTGATTTGGCGTGTTTGGAGAAAGCGGCGTAAGGTTTAGTGCCTTGGAGAGAAAATGACTCAAACAAACTAAAGAGAGAGAAATAAAGGGTATAGCGGTCAACATATTATTAATTAATATTGTAAAATAAATTTTAGATTTAAAAAAAATATTATGAGAATGGCTAATATACAAACGTTTGTTCCTGGACTCAGGAACAAACGGTTTGGTTCTTTGATTTTCAAAGTCCAAATAGTCGATCCAAACAGTTAGATATTCAATCTATATTAAAATGTGCTTGGAGACCAAATTTTACATTTTTAGAAATTTTTTTACTATTTATTAAGCTGGTTTGAAAACTGCTGTTTTTCAATGCTGCAGAAATTTAATAAAAACAGCAGTTTTCAAAACATCTTAATAAATAGTAAAAAAATTTAAAAAAATGTAAAATTTGGTCTCCAAGCACATTGTAATATAGATTGAATATCTAATGATTTGGATCGACTGTTGGACTTTAAAAATTGAAGAACCGAACCGTTTGTTTCTGAGTCCAGGAACAAACGTTTGTATATTAGCCACTCTCATAATATTATATAATTAATTTTAAAAATATTTGATATATTATAGAGTCAGATTGGACAAATATGTGAGTTTTTATA